>OZ008368.1:312402615-312630115 GCA_963931995.1 Phaonia tiefii | reverse complement strand
CAACAAAATTGGAGGAATATGCACGCCATGGTTATTGAACGGTCCACGAAATCTGTCCAACAGTTTTGTCAGAATTTTGTACAATTTGAATTCGACTGTGGTGGCGCCATCTCCGGGGTTTCAATATGACCCACTTGCTGGCATTTTGGTGTGGAGGGGGTAGTGGCAGTATTTACACCGGCAGAAGTCAACACACGCACATGTATACGAAGGGGAATTCAATTCGAAAAATTGAAAAGCTAAGTCACAAAATAATACGTCACAACCGTTCTCTTATGATTCACATATTCCGTACGATATTTAGGCTTGATTCCCGGTTATGAAAGTAATATTTCATTGCCTGAACTTCATTGTCTTTGGAACTTGTCGAATTCCAAACCCGTCTGGAGCACGGTTAGGTTAAACACTGAAAGTCACAACCGTGGCTGTCACAACCATGTCATATAGTTTCCAATACTGACTAAAATTGATAAATAATGGTTTCTTTACATTGAGTGATTACTGTGGAGTAGGCTGTTGCAAAGACCTGGCAACACAGTAGGCTTTTGCGAAGACCTGGCAACACAGTAGGCTTTTGCGAAGACCTGGCAAAACGAGAGTGAAGTATTTGACATATCTTGTGGCAATCGTCAGTCGTGTGTAGGTCGTGAAAGGTATTAGTCTATTGGTGAAGTTAACTAAATAAATTAGTTAAAACATTAAAATAGTGCGTTTTATTCAATTGATATATATTAGCGGTGATTACAATTAAGTTTCTTTCAGGCAGGCACTACCGTGGCATTGGAATACCATCAATGCTCCATAACTTCGATTGCTTTGGCGTTGTAGAATAGTGATCTTCAGATCATACTTTTGGACCATGATAACATTCAGCAACGTAAAAAAATGGTACTGCAGACATATCGAGATTTGGAAAAATTGCTATCTGAAAAATAACAATTTCCGAACAATTATCATATTCCAGTTTGGAATGAATATTTAATTTAAAATATTTTATTAAAATTCGCTTAAAACTGATTTAAATTAAATTTGAAAAGATTCTCATGTACGAAAATTTTATTAATTTTAAAACATTTGATATTATCTTAATTTTGAAATTAGAAAAAAAAATATATTGAAAAGCTTAATTAATTTTAATTAATACTAATTCAAGTTGAAATTAATTTGAAAATATAAATCACGTTTCTTAATTCCAAACATTCACTACCATTCGGAAATCATATTATTTATTATTAATTTTGATAAATATATTAACAGAAATTAAGTAAAACCTGATTAAACGGTTAACCGACATCAAATTACCGTTTTGTTCGAATATTAAGGGTGGCATTCTATAAGTGGTGAATCAGTCACTTCGCGTTACTTTTCGCTTTGGTAGTTTATAATGTTCGGTGACTACCTGCCTTGAGTTACGTTATTCAATGGGTAGTTTATAAAACGAATCGCAACGTTTTTGATCACTTCAGCTGTCAAATTGAACACGCCTCAGTTCTTCGCGTTAGTTGAAGAAATTATAAATTTAAAGAAAAATGTCGATCGAGAATAGGCAGATGGAAGTATTTTACATTTCATTGTTTATAAATAGTTGCCAATTTTGGCTGAAATGCATTCGACGGATAGAGCCCAAACTATATAATTCAAAATTATACTGTTTATGCACTGAAATTCTTATTTACAATAATAAAATTAGAAATGGAACGTTTAAATAAATAATGCGTTGCAAAACTATTATAATTATATTTAAAAATTATAGACATCAGTTGATGTTGACAATAATAAACAAAAGAACCAATACATTACAATCAATACATACCGCCAAATGGCACGTGTTATTGAAAAGACAACTACTTTAATATAGATGGGGAAATTTATTGGACATTGAACCCCAAAATATCATACGTTTTTTACACATTTTATGTGAATATTATAAATATTAGCAATCTTAAAATCTGTTGATCTACTGAAATGGAGCTAAATTTTGTTATCTTTTTCATTCTGAGAATTTCACTCAAGATAACTTTTTCTGATCTATAATTGTTTATTTTAGTTTGGCAACTCTATAAACTGCATATGGCTGTGACAGCTTTCGTAAACAAACGCAAGCGCGAAGCGATATATAAACTGCCATTTTTTGAATATAGCGTTCGCGTTGGCTTCTGCGTTTACGTTCACTTTCGGGAGTTTTAGAATACTACCCTAAGTTTTTTAACAAACCGGCACACGGTTAATAGCAAACAACCCGGTTAACCGGTTTCGGTTTTGGACATTCTAGTCTGAACTTTGCAAGGGAACACGTGCAAGTCTTTCACCAAAATTTTTCGTAGAGGACGCCTATTGTTGCCAAATTACATGTCATGTCGTCTGGTCGATACTCTGATGTCCTTGGCGACATATTGACCAACAGCCGCGATATTCCCAGCCGAACGGCTGCTCCGGGACCGGTCAGACCTACCAACATCTTGTGCTGTCACATATTCTTGAAGAAATGGCTCGGTGGTAAGAGATTTGGATCAAATGAAGTGATCTTCACTGAAACAGAAGCATATTTAACGCTCCATGAGAAACCCTATTATTTGGAAAGAATAATTAGAAAAAAATACTTAATGTGTGGAAGTAAATTGGGACGTTGTTAAGAAATAAAAGGTTTTTTTCCGCAAAAAAAAATATTTTATAGAAAAACTTACGGAGCTGCCAAATTGCCCAAATAAGTGGTGACGCAAAAGTTGTCACCCCACGAATGCAGTGTCTGCACCTTGCAAGGGAATATCTGCAAGTTTTTGGAACGAAGTTCCTTATCGCACGTTGCGGGATTATTATCAACTTTGGTTCAACTTTTGGTTTAAAGGGAAGTTTTTTAAGTGGAGCCTGTTTAGTGCATATTGTAGTTTTGAACCCAATAAAAAGTAAATTCAGAAAAGCCAAAGTGCAAGACTGGCAAATCCATGAAGTACAACCCTGATCATGGAACTACATTTGGCAGCACACTTACTCTTACACTCGTACTTTTGGTTTGGTTTGTGTCAAGACTAACATGGGGGGATATTTCTTGTTTAATGGAAAATTTCCTAGGTGGAGCCTTTTCATTACATATTGTAGTTTTGAACCGAATAAAATGTTAATTTAAAAAAGCCAAAGTGAAAGAAGTTTAAAAAAATAGCATTTCCTTAAATAAGTGCGTTTTTATACAAAAAATTTATTTCCTCAACAAAAAAATACCTATTAATATTTTGAAACAGAAAACCGTTACTTAACAAAATACCTTATCTTAAAGTAGTAACTTTTGTTAAAAAAGTGTATTATCTTACAACAAATTGCCTTTTCGTAAAAACTCCCTTTTCCTTTAAAGAGTACCTTTGTTTGTAAAACGGACTAATTTTTCTTGAGATAAGTACCTACTCCTAAAATATACCTGTTCTTTCGTAAAAAAGACCTTTTCTTCAAAAAATAAACCTTGTCTTACATAATATACCCTTTCTTAAAAAAAATCTCCTTTTCTTAAAAGTACCCTTTCTTAAAAATAAAATAGTACCTTTTCTTTTATTTTCTTGACGTAAGTAGCCTTCCAGAAAATAAGTACATTTTCTTAAAAGAAACAGTACCAATTCTTTAAAAAGTTCCTGTTCTTAAAAAAAGCATTTCTTTGTAAAAAAAAATTCATAGTCTTATGCTTTTTCTTACATAAAAACATTAAATAAATAAATAAATGATTTCCCGTTACATCCCATGTAGAGATTAGGGAGAGCTTCTCACAATCAGTGAGCTGTGCGCGTTCTAGTTTTAGAGTTACTGGTGGGACCTACAGTTTCACACCGATTCCGAACGGTATTTTGGGAAGTTTTTTCATGGCTTAATACTCGATAGTGTTGTCGTCACTAAGCGAGGTGACCGCCGTCGATAGAAAATTTATGGTGGTCAGAGCAAGTATCGAATCCAAGATATCATTTACAAGAGTCGCGCACACTAACATTGCACCACCGACGGCCGACGGCATAAAAATATTAGCTTTTAATAAAAGAAGTACCTCTCATCAAAGAAAGGACCTATTCGGGAAAATATAATACATTTTCTAAAAAAGGGACCGATAAATATATTTTTCTTAAAAAAATACATTCAATAAATAAAAAACTTCTTAAAAAAAATGTTTATAATTTCACAAAAAGTATCTTTTCTTAAAGTTCAATTTAAATTACAGTATTTTTCAACAGGCGCCTTAGGCGTGTTTGGAACTAACTGGTACATAATATTTATATTTGTTTCTTTCTTATTTATTTATTTATTTATTAATTTGATTGACAGAACATTAGGAATACAATTCATTTGTAGGAATAATGTAGTTTCCATTCGATTTAATTTAAATTTTACAAAAGGAAAATTGAAATATATTGTTTTATGAAAAATATTGACTTATAATTTGTAAACAATTTATAGTGTTAACCATCAAGAGGGTTGAGAATTAACAGAGATACGTCATATGTGAAAAATAGTTAACATTTTAAAAGTTCACAATTTAAAAAAAAGTCTTTCGATTTATAGAATATTAAGGTCATACAACGTAAACCCAAATAAAATTAAAATTGGAATTGGAAAAGGTTTATTGATGATTATGTATAAAGGATGTCAAAGTTCATAGTAGATGATCTCAGAGAAGATGTAGAAAAATAAAAAGGAAAAGCAAAATACAGTGCTGTTTACAGATCCACTTTTGACGGAAGTACTCGTACCTACAGTGCAAGATAAGCCCATCCTTATACTATAGATACTCTTAACTAATATACCTAAAATGAACGAAAATTTATCAGCGTATCAGCAAGTGACAAAAAAGTCTTACGGTCAAAATTTTGTTCTTAAGAAATCTAAATTTACTGATTTATTTAGAATTTGAATTATTTATTTAATAAGAACTGTGCAACCATTCTGATGCTTTATACTATTATTACTAACTGTTTAATATGAACATAATACATTTCATAATATTTCACACAAATTCTCCCATTTTAAAGTCTGTTATCCTTCCAGGATACACTCGAAATTTTGTGGTATTTAATAGCGGTTTTGCTTGACTTTAGTATGTCCTTTCTTTGCCATAATCATTCCCTTTCACATTATTATAGTAAATGCTTCTTACCCTGTAAACATGCCATGCTGAAAAGTTTTTTAAGAATCATCTTAAATACTACACAAAAAAATACTAAAAAATGGCATTTAACATCGAAATCCTTGAAAAAAAAAAAACGAATAAGAAGGAATAAAATATTTACTCACATAGCACATGCCGAAAGGCATAAAGAAAACGTTAATGGCTCACAAAAAGGATGAAAATGCCATAAATGATGATAAAAAAACACACACACACACACACAAAAGGCGGAAGCAACATAAGGAACTTCTAGTGAAAATATGAAACGCATACAGCCACACAATCGAAATGCATTCGGAGGGAAAATATTTTAAAGGAGTTCGTTTAACAGTATCACCACTACAACCACCAATTCGCGCTAAAGTGAGGACAGAAACCACACAACCATAAGAAAATTCATGTGTGTCTGTGCAAGGTTACGTTAAGGAATTGCAAAATATTAAAGGTATTAAATAACCGTGACTAAAAGCAGATGCTTATGATGTGTTTAAACGTTTTAATATGAAAACTGATCGGATGAAATATACTCGCTGACACATTTATAGGAATGTAAAATCATGAAAGACGAAACCTTATATTGTACTGGGTATGTATGTTAAAAATGAGGACTGGCCTTACAACTGCGTACGTATGTAAAACCAAGTATGAGGAAGCTTTAAATTACAAAGAGTATATGTATTAAAAATTAGGACAAACCTTATAACTGAACGGTCTTTTTTATTCTTAAGGACATATACATATAAATCTTCCTTTGCAAATTCCAAGACATTCAGAAAATAGGAAGGCAACGTGATCACTTATCAGATGGTGAGTAAAAGAGTTAAATTACTTTACATATGTAAGAAGTCTATAAATGTAAATA
This sequence comes from Phaonia tiefii, assembly GCA_963931995.1. Classification (NCBI taxonomy): domain Eukaryota; kingdom Metazoa; phylum Arthropoda; class Insecta; order Diptera; family Muscidae; genus Phaonia; species Phaonia tiefii. Next base: position 312,624,116 of record OZ008368.1, on the reverse strand, counting down.
ATCCTTAGGATAATCATGTTGTTATGAGTGCGAATTATATGCTGCTAACAAACATGAAAGTAAGTCAGCTACCAAAAAACCCATCCTTTTGCGGTTAGGTGCTGACAGCACTCTTGTCGTTGTTGGCATGATATTTTTGAATATTCTAGTAAAATGCATTCATTGCTCATAGACATGTCAACGAGTTGATCGGTACCCGTAAATTGTGTGTATCAAGTCGATTTTTTGAAAAAATCGATTTTTACATATTCTCAGATGTTCGTGCATTTTTTTTTTTGATTTTTTGAATTTCAATGGACTCCAAATTTTTCATTCACAATCAGCGTTATTATATAAAGAGATTTTTCTGTTTTTCACAGAGTTTTTAGGTGTTAAACAGATTTCCAGTTTTTTCTGGTAAAAACAGATTTTGTAAATTGTTATTCCAATGAGGTTTTTGATACTTTGTTTACGAAGTAAAAATTATCACAGTCAAGAATTGACTTGAAAGAGAGATGTTTGAGTGAAGGGGAAGAAGGGGAAGAGTGCATACAGACAATTTGTAACAAAGAAGAGCAGGATATTTCGAAGGAAGTTCGTTGGTATGATCGATGGCCAACTCTACAAACCAAAATTGGACATGAGGCATAAGAATATTTAAGGCACAGTGGGTTGCACGATATAATTTTTGGCGGAATATAATGATATTCTCATCATGAGCGCTCACAAAGGGGGGAAAGACAGTTGCGATATCAAACGACGAATATAAGATAAAGATGGGAAATATTCAGGGCGATATATGCACGTATAGATGACTCAGGAGAGATCCGACGTAAAGTCCTACAGGAGAAAAATAACAAACTAGTGGATAAATTATTCAGCGAAAAGTTAATTGACGCTCCCACGAGGAAGAAATTAAGCACGAGAATATCTACAGCCCCCAGAATCTATGGTTTGCCGAAAATTCATAAATAGGGTAATCCTCTAAGACCTATTTGCTCGTCCAGAAATGCTCCTGGTTATGCACTTTGGAAATTTATGGTTGAAATACCCAAAAAAAAGTGACGAGAACCTCTGAATATCATGTTAAGAATGCAATTGATTTCCAGTCCAGAATAAAAAAACTTGAAAATAAACCAAGACGAAACATTAGTATCTTCGCCAAACCAAAACAGAACGAGACACCTACAATTAGAATAGTTCGTTCTATAAATAGAACTTTAAAAACTTCTGCATCAGTGCGTGTAAGTAGGAAAGCAATGTGTAAGTAGCGACAACAATCGCTCTGCACACAATCAATAAATGTCTTCGGTTAGTAACTTGTGTAAATACACAACGAAGTGGCTTAACGGGCTAGAAGCTGCTGAAGATGATGCTTCACAAACATCGAAACGATCGTCCAGCGAATGTGAGTTCGAATCCCATCCGCGGCATTTACATTTTTTTCACTAACCGGAGAAAACATGATCTCTTACAGTCTTAAGGGAAATTACAACTTTAAACATAACGAGGATCTTAAACAACTAAATTTGGAATATTAGTATCGTTTGATGTGGTTAATCTTTTTCCAAGTATACTGATAAATTTGCCATTAAGGACCATAGAAGAAAAATGGAGTAAAATTCCGGATTACACGACTATACCACAGGGTATTTTTATGGAATTACTGTCGTTTTGTATCAAGGATACACGTTATTTTAAATATGAGGACAGATTTTATGAATAAAGAAAGAGCATGCCTATGGGTTCTCCAGCGTCACCGATAGTGCCAGACATTGTAATGGAAGGATTACTTGACACGATGTAACCATTGGGAAATCTGAGGTGGAGGACACGATGAAAGCGAGCATGCCTATGGGTTCTCCAGCGTCACCGATAATGCCAGACATTATAATGGAAGGATTACTTGACACGATGTAACCATTGGGAAATCTGAGATGGAGGACACGATGAAAGCGCTCAATTCTTTCAATCGACAACTTAAATTTACAGTTGAAGAGGAAGCGGCCAACAATTACCATACCTTGATTGCATAGTTATAAGACAAGATGGAAGTTTAAAAGTTGACTGGTATCGAATACCTACAGCATCAGGACGACTGATAAATTATTATTCTAAGCATCCTAGAGGGCCAATAATTAATACGGTCAAGAATTTCGATAACAGAGTGGTGAAAATAAGCGATGTGGAATTTCATGGGGAAAATAAGGAGAAGGTACGAACGATTTTGCAAATGAAGAGTTTCCCCTCAACACGATTGACGACTTAGACGAGACCGGAGAAGATATATTTATAAATCCATAACGTGAGTGTCGGTATTCTCAGAAAGAATGAAACATTCAAACATTAATGAGAAGGAGAAATACACATGCTGCTCCAAAGTCTAACTTTACGCTAAATCGCCTTATTAGTTGGACTAAATCGAGAATCGATACGGATGAAAAGCCAAATGTGGTGTATGAAATCAAGTGCTACGGAGACAAAGCCAACATATACCAAAAGGTATATTTTGGTACTACGATGCAGCAAAAACTAGCCGTATACTTTGTGTTACCTCACAATATAATTATATGCATAAATATTACTCCAATTTCCTACTCAATAATCTTTAACAGTCAATATTGTACTTGAAAGAAAAATTTTGTGTTTACTGTTTTCACTAATGTTTTACAAAATCTTTGTGTTTTTCTTATATTAGATTCTTGAAAATGATCAACGAACTTGATCGAAATATTGTAAACTAAGTAAATTGTGATAAAAGGAAATTTATACAACTTCGATTTATTTTTTCCATACCTATGACCTCAAACCGATACTAAAATTTAAAATCATAATAATAGGAAAGGTCAACTAGAAATACATCTTATTTCAATATTGCGTAGGAACAGACTTTTTTCAAAAAACAAGAGTTTTTTGCAAAAATTTACAGATTTGTTGATAAAATATATTAAAACTGCTCACAATATTTGTCAAAATTGTAGACATGGTAAAGCTGAAGAACTTCTGTAAACATATTAATACAATCTTAACGTGTCTAGTCACATCAAATAGTTCAGACACGGTGAAAAAAACGGCCTCTGTAACATATTCTGCAGGAACGATATATATGTTTGGAACTCACTTCAAACAGACAAGTGTTTGCAAGCCCCAAACTCACTTGTGTTTAAATGCAAACAGTATCATGTTTAATGGTAAAAATAAAATAAAATAAATGGGTTCGCAATACATCCCATGAAATTGAGGAATTGGGGCGAACTTCTCACAAACAGTGACCTGTGCGCTTTCTAGTTTTATACTAAGTGATTGGGACCTACAGTTTTACACCGGTTCCGAACGGTATTTTGAGAAGCTTTTCATGGCTAAATACTTGACATTTTCGCCGTCACTATGCGAGGTGACCGCGACAGAAATTTTAAAGTGGTCAGAGCAGGGATCGAACCAAGGATCTCATGTACAAGAGGCGCGCACACTAACCATTGCACCACCGACGGCCACTGGTAAACATGTCTGCTTTTACGCGGACAAATATTTGTTCTTCATCCCAAACCTTCATATACTGACCTGGAAACATGTGCGTTTTTCTTCCCAAATATAATAATATTTAGAAACGAATTATTCTTTGAATTTAATATTTATATATTATTTAGTATAAAGGATTTTTTTCAATATTAATTCATATTTATCAAGAATTATTCAAAAAAAAATGTTTCCATTGAATGCATTATTTGTGTTTGTTTTTATGAAATGAGAATCTGCTGCTCTTTTGCTTCTCCCTTATTTGTTGGCTCTCACGTTTTGGGTTTTATTAGGCCTCACCTATGCATTGGTATACAACAATATACTTATATACAAATCTAGTTCATGCAAGTCAAGCGTGTATTAATTACTTGTGTTTTTTTTTTTATTGTATTTAACATTGTTGCTCTTACCAGTTTCTTCGAGCCGTTCGAACCGTTCGAGCTTTGTTTATTATTTTTTCACCGTTCAAGGGTTTTTGATATCCTCTGTCCAATGAACTATTGACGACTGAATACATCAAACCTAAACACTATACATCTGACAAAGTAAGAAACACACACTGACTTCATCTACACTTTACAAACCTATTCAGGAATATTTATCAATGACTGACTGAGAGAATAATGCAGAAACACAGGTACACGCTTACAAGATAGACTCTCTCGTTGCCCCTCTTTTATTCTCTTACTCTCGAGAGAGTATAAACAGCGCAACAAACACACCTATTTTTGTATTACAAACACAGATATATTTTGGCCGAAAACACAAATATTATAACATAGTAATCATTGTGTCTGAAATAAGTAATATTGAATAGCAAACGCAATGTCTTTGGACAAAAATATATTATATTTGCGACAAGCCCCAAACACAAGTTATATTTTCAGCCACAACAAACTACAATTTACGAATGGTTATTTTTTCTACTTGTTCTACTTCTTTTTTAATTAATTCTGAAAGGCCTCTTAAAGACCTTTCAAACAAGCCCAAAAACAAAAAATATCCGACCACTAGCTCAGAACTTAGCAACTTTACCCTACTACCCTCCGACCACCAATCCGAAAATGTTGAAACCGCTGCCATTCCGCACCCTTGCATTTTCGGACATGGTCCTTGTAGACTTTTCTTCATGAAATGAGCCAAGGAGAAATTTGTCCGGAACTTCCTGAATCACCCTGTATATGTCATAATTACTCGAGAACGAAAATATTAGAAGTACAACACCTTTAATTTACTCGTACACTACCTTTCAATTTCGTCAAGAGTTTCGCAGTTATAGAACAAAGTATGGTGAAACAAAATATTTCTCTAAAAATTAAAATTTTTTATCTCAAAATTATGAAATATAAAAAACTGCAAAAGGTGTAAAGTTTTATAAGTTTATCGTAAAGTCATATAACCAACATTGTATTACTCATCATATACAACCCAAACAAAAAAATCACAATTCTTGACACTAAATTGTGAATAAGAGCGAAATGCGTCAATCGATTTTTATGATCCATGACTCATTTTGTTCATGGCTCATGTGAGTTTTGGATAGACTAATAAAATATTACACCTTTTGCAGTTTCTTATGTTTCTTGTCTGAATTTTTTAAGCCAAAATTATATTTTTTCACCATTTTTTTTATAACTGCGAAACAGTTGATTACATTGAAATAGTATAGAAATAGATTACAGGTATTGTAATTTTAAATATTTCGAATGTTATTAGAACAAAACTGGACACGTCATTCTCGACTAATAATGACACTTACATACAAATGACAATTTTAAAAATACAAGTGGTGTTTATGTCCTATTTAGGGTGACTAGACACGTTCATATTGTATTGATATGTTCACAAAAGTTGTTAATTTTTACCATTGCTACAATTTTGCCAAATAGTTTTAGTCGAAACTTTGAAGGTCCTTGAATTTATGATGAAAAAAGTGAAAAAAAAACATTTTTTTCCAAAAATGTCCAGGAAAATCTGATAATTGGTAAAGCTCTAAGTTTCCAAATTTTGGTGTTCTACAAACATTTTATGGCCTTCGAGCAACTCATTAGACTTGCTTCCAGCCGAAAGAATTTACTACATTTTTCGACTAAAACAGTGTAGTTAAACACACTGCATGTGGATATAGATTTAGAAAAATTCTGCTGCAAGCCGTTTATTATAATTATATGCATATCTGGGCGGCTGGAATAAACAGAGCGACAACATAAAGTATTGAATAGTACAGAGAACTAATTGCAGTCTTTTTCTGCTCTCGTGTAGGTAATCTGAGTAAAAGAGCATAAACGAGTCTTACTCCACCGAGTCTTATTCCACGAGTCTTATAAATCCACCATTACGACAATGTTATTACATAAAGCAACAGAAAAAGCATTAATGTTGCAAAACGCATCACTGTTTCACATCAAAATTATGAATGGACCAAGTTATGACAAAAAGAGTGTAATACGATTTGAATCATTTGCCGGATGCCCCAGTGCTTTTGAGTCATACAATTCGTTCCATGAGTTCTCTATACTATTCAATACTCTTCGGCGACGACGACCTGTTGGTTTGTTCGCTGCCGCTACATCAATACCATCATACTTATTTTCAGGCAGAGACTATTGCTGTGCAACAACCACGTAAGTGATGCTGACGCTGTGTGTTGTTTGCATGTGTTCACTTTAATAAATTGCCCTACCCGTGCCTATAGATGCTAGCATATCAATAAAAAGGTACTATTTAACCCTGCTGTTAGATTAGGACCATTTGGTCCAAATTTTTTCTGTTTTCCCTTGTAACTTTGGAACGGTGATATATACTGACTAAATTTTTCTGCTAATGGGGTCTTTTAATAAAACAATGTTATGTGCGAAAATTAAATTTTCTAACTTTATTCAGGACTGAGAAAAATACAAAATGACGAATCTTAGATTAGAGGACCATTTGGTCAATAGTACATTTTTTCATTACCAAGCGAATGTAAATTCATTTCAAATATTTAGAAGATGTTTTTGATATGTCAAATACTTGCTTTAGAAATTATTGAACCAAAATAGTTACAAAGGATAAGATAAAATTATTATTTTGGATGAAAATTCCAGTATGGACCAAATGGTCCCTCAATCTAAGATTCGTAAGTTTTTTCATTACCAAGCGAATGTAAATTCATGTCAAATATTTAGAAGATGTTTTTGATATGTTAGCGGATGTTTTTGATATGTCAAATACTTGCTTTAGAAATTTTTGAACCAAAATAGTTACAAAGAATAAGATAAAATTATTATTTTGGATGAAAATTGCAGTATGGACCAAATGGTCCCTCAATCTAAGATTCGTAAGTTTTTTCTAATCTAACAGCAGGGTTAAAGAAAGTTAGTTTTTTAAGAAAAGACAATTTGTTGTAAGAAAATGTACTTTTTTAAGAAAAGGTACTAAATTTATAAAAAAATACTTTTTTTAAGCAAAGGTATTTTTTGTATTAAAATGTACATTTTTAAGCAAAGGTACTTCTTTAAGTTAAGGTATTTTTTGTAAGAAAAGATACTTTGTTTAAGGATAGGAATAGGATTTTCTTTGAGAAAATTTCCTTTTTTTAAGAAAAGGCAATTATTTAAGAAAATTTTCTTTTTTTAAACTTCTTTCACTTTGGGTTTTCTAAACTTACTTTTAATTGGGTTCAAAAAAAACTATATATATAAGTACTATCTATTGGTTACAGGCTCCACCTAGAAAACTTCCCATTAAACATGACATTTCTCAACATATGTTAGTATAGACACAAACCAAAGCCAAAGTAACCAATATACTTATAGTTGATAATATTGGGTTGTATTATAATAATGCTAAAGAAAAGTTGTATAATTTTTTTCATTTAGCCCCCATCCCGCAACGGGCTATAAGGAACTTCATTTCCAAAAATATTTTAAATCTTTTAGTACGGACATTTTTCTAATTTAAATATCCGATTGACAAATTTTAATCTTTCGAAAATGTGTTTAGCTAAATTTTAAAAATGGTTGAGCTCATCTTCATGCTAGACACGAAATATTTTGGTCATCATCATAAAAAAACCAAGGTACATTTTGAGCGGTTGACAGAAAACTAGAAATCTAGGTTTCGATAAAACCGATGGTAAAAATAACAGTGTGTAATTTTTTAAGTCATGGAAATATAACAATATACGGACACCACTACATGATAAAATACCAAAAAAAATCCAATGAGTGTTCGAACTCACGGGCGATGTGTTAACACCTTGTTGCTACACGGTACCTGTTCGATTTCTATGAACACATTCGTAAATGTTACATTGGAAAATAAAAAACAGCGTTCAATCATATGATGACGTTTCATTTAAATAATATTAGTACTTAAAATTATTTAAAGACCCAGTGCAAGCACATGTGTCATTATTTTCTTTCTCAATACTTTTTGTTTTATTCCCACAAAAGTCAAAGAATGCAAAGCAACAGACACTTGTACATACATACATACATTGTTATATTCGTACGATATAACCGAAGATCAACATAAAATACTTTTTTAATATTACTCCATATTAAAACACCAAATTAAAACACTTCAATCTCGGCTCACCGATATCGGATCGCCTTAATTTTTAGCCTAAACTCTCCGTCGAAACCCGCACTAGCTTTTTAATCCAAAAATTAATAAAATCGGCTATGAATTTCCGGAGAAAATCGCGTGGGAAAATTATATGAAAATCGCCCAATAATCACTTTCAATACCGACTGCCAAGCAACGAACAAACAAACGATGATTTACTCTTACAAACCTAACACTTGCGTATGTATTAAATTTATAGTTTACTGCCCTAGAGGCGCGCGTATAGATGTTAACACATCAAAAAAAAATTTTGCCTAAAGTCAGATTTGGGAACTCGGTGTAATTTTTGCAAAAAAGTGATAATTTTTTCAGGCTCATATCTTGCAAACCGTTCGGAATTTTGATTCACTTTCTGAGGGAAAGTTGTAAAGAACAAAAACTGTGAACATATAATATCAAACAACCTTCATCTTCAATGTCAAAATCTCAAAAAAAACTTTAAAAAATTAGATTTTTTTTACAGTTTTCCCAATATTCAGGTCCATAGGTAGCAAACCGTTCAAAATACAAGGAAACAATCAACTACACATATGTACCTAAGATCTCAGTAAACAACGTTCTAGAACATATGAACTTCCTAGGAATGATTCTTTATACCATTTACTTCAACATTGAGCTACTATGCATTATCACCGACCGCAGCAACACAGGCAAAGCTGAAAACTTATTATTTCTACCTAAGCCCCCTTTTCGTAGACCACGTCGCATATATTTTAGTTTCTCACTATATGGCAATTTTTCTTACAATCTTTAGTCTTAGTTTTGTACCTCTACACTTCTTTAGGGGAAAACCGCAATGGCTCAACTGATTTCGGTGTGTAATACCAAATATGTAATTATCGCTTAGTTGTGTTTGAAAAGTACCCTGAACCGAACTTCAGATACGGTTGTTACGTACAGAGGTTCCCTCCGATATCGATATCTATTAAAACATGGAGGTAGTGAAAGAGACTATGTACAACAAAAAGGTCACATACAAGACCTAACGTCAGAGTGGAAATCCAATTGAACTTTGTGTATCTCAGAGAGAAAAACCATTGACAATTTTTTTAAACAGAAACAACTTCAATTTGCGAAAAAAAAGCTATTGTGCGAAAAAAAAACAATTAAATCAACACAAGTGTAGCAAAGTGGAAAATTCATAACTGACACTTTTTAAATTAAAAATTACAAAAAACAAATGGAAAATTAAAAAATGAAAAGAAAAATTCAACTCAAGCTTTGTTGTGACAGACCCCATACATGCAAAGCAAAGTAAAAGAAAAAAACTGTCATAATCAAAAGAAAAATCTGTACGTCAAATGTGTGTTTATGAAGTTAAGCGATAGAAAATGGTCAAAGGAAGGCTCTTGACATAAAATTGGCATCCACACACTCGCTCACACACACTAAACGCTAACAGGGAATACTTTGGTAACCAACGCACACACAAAGAATTTCATTATGACGGAAAACCCCAAATAGTACGGAAAAAAGTGTTGGCTATAAAAAAAAAAACAACGAGCGGGCTGAGAAAATGTTATGGCGCAGAATGCAATTTTGAAATTGATCCCTGCGGAATTTTTGTCATTATGTTTCACTGCTTCGCTGCCAATTGTTAGAAATTCTGACTGAAATGAGTAAACGAGAAAAAAACAATGGACATACACAAACATAGTGGGACTTGGCTAGAGCACAATAAAATCAAATTAGAGTATTCCAAAAAAATTTCGGTTTGGTCAAAAAATTAAATAAATATAAAAATTAGTTTCAGAAATCAATGACAGAAGAAACCACTCCAATGTGTTTTTTAAATTTTGTACCAAAAATAGAATAGTTTAAAGATTGTACAGTCGATCTTCTCTATTACAAACTTCCGTAGAAAGAAGTTTTCTATATAACGCATTCATATCCAGAACACTGTTACTTATAGCGAAATTCTTTATAGCGAATATTTCTTTACTACGATTTTGTATATGACCCTAACCGGAATTGCCGCGCAGTTTGGAATTCCACCAGTCTGTCAACAATGTTGAAATAGAAAGCTGAAACACAAAAGGATTTGCTCCCGTCTTTACGAAGATGTTGATGAGGCCATCCTGAAACGGAAAATAGATACACGCGAAAGAAATCGTCCGCTATTCGGACCGTTTATGAGAGAGAAGGCCAAAAAATTCACAGAAACATTGGGAAACTTAGAATTTCAGTCGAATGTAGTGTGATTATATAAATGAAAAAAGCGCCACAGTATAACTGCTGATGCGAACATACCATATACTTGTAATATGACCCCTTCTGATGACGATATTCTGAAAAATGTTCTTGAACATTGTGGAGTTCTGGATATCTCACAGATCTTATACATTTCACATGACTTCTAACAAATGTATTTTGAACATTATTTCTTCACTTTCAGATTTAGATGAGCCAGACTTCTCTGCAACAGTTAAGGAGGTATCCACCTTTCGGGAATCTTCGTCAGCAGTTGAATTATGTACTGTGCACCTCTGGGGAGATTAGAAATGACGCGCCTTATTTCAAATAAAATTCATCAAAAAACACAATTTTTTAAATAATACCATATTACGAAATTTCCGTATAACGGAGATTTTTTTGATCCCCTTGAGATTCGCTATATGGAAGATCAACTGTAATACAAAATTCGTAATTTGCTACAATCAAACAGAGAATAGATGTTCAAAATTTCAAGTGACGAGAACGCGTCTAAACCACACCATTTAACATTTACATGAACAATTTGTCGCCACCGGAAATCTTATCAATGCCAGCCATCATTTGGGCTTACCGTACCACAATCCGTCAATTATCCTTTTTCTATTTATAGACTCTCATAATGGGAACGTAAAAATGTTAACCCAATTTTCCTGATCAGTTCTATGGTCACAAGGCATAACAGCATACATATGTCTATTTTTGCAACTGTTTAGGAGTACGTTTTATAGGTTCAAATTTCATTTTTAACCGTTGTGTCAACAGCTGTTGGGTTTTATCCACATCGACAGTAGATGTACCCGGGTACTTCATACGTTTTGTATGGCAGATAGTTGCTTTTGATATACAAATATTAACTACTACCTGGATTCTTGTAATTTTCTGGTTTTTTTTTTTTTATTTCTTGGAAATATTGTCTAGTTAACAAAACTTTTATCATAATTTGGGAAAAAAAAAATTTGGTACCTAAATAATCCATTTTTACCAAAAATGGGAATTGCCAAAATCCATAAAAATTTAACAATTTCCAAATTCTTTTTTAATCCTTGTAACTTGATCCCTTTTTACCAAGAAAAATAATTAACATTGAATTTTCATTCGCAAAATTCCGTTATATTTGAACTGAAAATCAACCCCTCTTGCTCATAGTGCTATTTTTAGTACCTGCGCAGAATAATTATAACTCATAAAATATTTGTTCAATGTAAACATTTTTTTTTTGGAATGTGTAGGAAAACACGTCTACTAAACAGGAACAAAAGGGTATTTGGGAATATCTTGCCTACCTACCCTTGCACAACCAGTTTTGCAGGCAGAAACATGATTTTTTGCGCAGGTTTCGTTTTGAGTAGTTTTGTATGCATAAGTCAGTTTATGTGCGATTTTTGAAGTGTAAAGACCTAAAAATTTATTTTGTGCGGCAAATATATAAAAAGTGAAAATAAAATGGCAGATGGTGAGTGGCTAGCTCCGCGTCGATTGAATGCACTACCGTATGAGGAGCAGCGTGACAAATCGATATAAGAGCGGACAATAGCCATATTACGCGCATATTTTCTACTAGACACGCTATGGAAGCCATATATGGTATGCCCTTGAAGATGAATGTTGGTGCACAAGAGGAAGAGGAACGTGACAGTTCTGGCCGCATAAAAAGAAAAGGAAACTGCTATATTTGCATTGCAAAACGCCAAACGAGAAAAGTATGTGCAATTTGTAATAAGCCTGTGTGCGCAGAGCACTCGAAGGATCATCCACAATGCCTCAGATGCTGCTAAAATTCATAAAATATATTTTTTACTTTCATTATAATGATTTTCTATAAATAAATAAACAAATTTCCATAAAATAAACTAAATATTTCCATTTATTTCTATATATTTGTATGAATTTTCATAGAAGTACCTGGGTACATCAGCTGTTGACGCTAGGTCATTTTCTAGTAACTGGGTTATATTTTCCAAACGGTTGGTCCAATTGACCTGAAATTTCACACCAATATCAATTACATATTTCCAAGCTATGATACGAAGTTTCATCAAGATTGGACCAGCCGCTTGGAAGATATAGCAATATAAAGTGAACTTTGCCATTTATTTCTATATATTTGTATGAATTTTCATAGAAGTACCTGGGTACATCAGCTGTTGACGCTAGGTCATTTTCTAGTAACTGGGTTATATTTTCCAAACGGTTGGTCCAATTGACCTGAAATTTCAGACCAATATCAATTACATATTTCCAAGCCATGATACGAAGTTTCATCAAGATTGGACCAGCCGCTTGGAAGATATAGCAATATAAAGTGAACTTTGCCATTTATTTCTATATATTTGTATGAATTTTCATACAAGTACCCGGGTACATCAGCAGTCGACGCCATTCCACTAACTTGAATTTGGGCTGTATCGACTGAACTGCTGCTCCAATCTTGATGAAACTTTTCCACATGATGCAAAAGTGTATGGTTGAGGATATCATGAAATTTCAGGTCAATCGGACTAACCGTTTGGAAGATACAGGAAAATTAAAGTTGCAAATGTACCCGTGGGCTCTACGATCGACACAACGGTTAATGTAGTGAGTGAACAGGATTTGCTAATAAATCCTGTCAAATATCATTGAAACTACAAATTGGATTATTCACAAAAATTGATATAGTGTGCATATATAACAGGTCGATTGTCGAAAAATTAAATTTGAACCTAAGTCGAGTTATGCTCTTATGCCTTGTGACCATAGAATTGATCGATTGTGTTGCCCTCACTGCTGTTATATGGATTTCATATTCCAAATTTATTATAGAACTCAAATCGTAGAAATTGTAATTGTTTACAGCTATAACTATGATTTGGAGTTTGATACAATTTAAAATTGATTCTATAATTTAAATTTATATTTCGTAAATATATCCAATTTTAACCTCACTGTAAAATTTTTAATATTAATTGTAATTTTGGTCACTTTCAATTTGTCGTAGTTATAACAATTTAGCATCATTACAGGATTTAAATTAAATTTTGATTTGGAACACTGATTTTGAATATATAAATATGTACTTTTTGATAGAATTCAAATATAAAATTATTTATTAACCCAGCAAAAATATAATGGAGTAGTTGAAATGTCTCTACCCCATTCAGTACTTAGAACGAAGTACCATAGGCGGATTTTCGCCACACAGGCACCCAAAACTGCATAACAGATATTGTGGTAATTGTCAGAAGATAAGTATTTTTGTCGCTAATCGTGTTAAACAAGTGTAATGTCTTCGATAGCTCAATGGTGAGACGCGTGGCTGATAATACTGTGCGACAAATGGTAGGAGTCAGTGATTGGCGGAGGTTCTGACTACCGGAAAAGTTATATTGGTCAAAAAAGGTTATACGTGTCCCGGAGTTTCGCTGAGTCACGTCTAGGGCTCGAGATATGTCGATTTGAAGGTCCTACACGCAAAGAAAAAACTCGTTGCTCCCAAACGAAATTTCAGATAACTGAAGTTCATTTGGGGACTGTAGTTGGCAGAAACGAACTTCTGTTAACCCATACATGTCATTTCGTTTGCGAGAACCGAATAATGATTGCAGCAAACGGGTTATGAAAAATATAAACTGAAAAAACTTTTGCGAGAAACTAAAAACGGTTCCGCCAACTGTTGTTTCGGTTACAGCAACCGTGTTGTGGTTGCATCAAACTAAAAAACATTTTCGAGAACTGAAAAACGTGTGCAGTAAACGAGTTATGACAATTAGATCTGAAAAAACATTTGCGAGAAACGAAAAACGGTTTCAAAAACTGTTCTTTCGGTTACAGCAACCGAATTGTAATCAAATATTTATTTATAGCTTCCATGATCTCTTTTTTGCTTAAAATTTATGATTTTGATTTTACCCATAAAGTTTGTTTTACAAAACAAAGTTGTAATTTTCGTCTATTTTTCCACTGTCTACTTACACGTCTGCCTCGCCTTGCATTCAAATAACAACTAAAAGGAAACAACAACGCGTCAATCGTCCATCCAAGATATATTGACAAGGTAGAAGCATTAGAGTGTGTGATCACTTTCATGTGTATGTGATCATTTTTATGGGTATGCCAATCGAGTGGATAACACTGTGTATCTGTGCTCTCCTTAGAAAAATGGCTAATTTCAGTTATCGCAAACGTTCGGTAAACACAAATCGTTTGATGGAAATGATAACTCGTTTGCAACAACATGATGCACATTCGCGATATATGAGTTTATTTGGGAGAACTGTATGAACGGCTGCGATTAATAAAATAATACAAATCAAAGTATTTTTGCGGCATCCGAGCAATAAACGTTTTTATTCTTTGCGTGTAAGTATCATATAGGGGAATTTGTCACGTTTGGGACTTTTTTGTTTGACATAACTCGAGAACGAATAGTCCGATGTTGCTGCAACAAACTTAGACAAATTAAGATTTATAAATCCTTAAGTCAATCGATATACTGTTTCTCCACCTAATCAACAGTTTTCGAGTTATAAATAAATTTATGAAGAAATAATATTTTTTCCCCTAAAAAATTTAAATTTTTTATTTTTAAAAATCATGAAAAATCCAAAAAGGGAAAAGTGTCAAGTCTTATTGCATTCATGTCAAGTCATATAACCTATGAACAAAATGAGGCATAGGTCATAAAAATCGATTACAATTACAATTTCCCTATACATCCCTTAAATAAATAAAAATAAATGGTTTCCCATTACATCCCATGAAGGGACCGGAGAGAACTTCTCACAATCACTGAGCTGTGCGCTTTCCAGTTTTCACTCACTGATTGGGACCTACAGTTTTACACCGATTCCGAACGGTATTTCGAGAAGCTTTTTCATGGCTATATACTCGATAGTGTCGCCGTCACTAAGCGAGGTGACCGTCGTCGAAAGAAATTTTAAGGTGGTTGGAGCAGGGATCGAACCCAGGATCTCCAGTAGAAGAGGCGCGCACACTACCCATTGCACCACCGACGGACACTTCCTAACTTGAAATCGATATACACTCCGGTTCACTTATTTAAAGGCACTAAAAATTCCATATTCACCAACCTGTATCTTTTGAAATTTGTTACCGATTGCAAAATTTTAAAATGGAAATGGAAGCTAGATATCTTCAGATATAAAAAAAATCATGACAGTAGTGGGTTCTTAACTAAAGAACTTTTTTTGGGCAATTTATAAAAAAAAGTCCAAAAACGTGTTATTTTTTTGGTTCACTTGAATATAGGCACTTTATTATTTTTTGGTATTTTTAAAGTAAGCAATGATTCTTTGTAAGGAACGTTTGTTTATTACAATTTATTACATCTTAGTCAGTTTACTAGTCAAAATAGAAAAACAAAAAATTTTAAATCTATCAGAAAAAACTAAAATCGATATTTAATATACTGAAGGATATTCTAACTGCGCAATAACTATAAAATTTGCACGGAGCCCAACAGTTGTGGGCAATTACATGTAAATGTCATGTAAATGACTGGAGAGCCGTTACATTTACGGCTGAGAAGAAGTTTCATTTGGGTGGGCCTGATGGCTACAACTATTATTTCCATGATCTGCGCAAAGAAAAGCATTTATTGAACCGACATCACAGCCGAGAGGGCGGCGTTATGGTGTGTGGTGCTATTACGTACTATGGCACCATTGATCTCCAATTTCAAAGTGCAAAAATGACTGGTGCAAGCTATAAACGACCCTATTCGCCTGATCTAAACTTTATCGAAAATGTCTGGGGTTGGCTATCTCCTAAGGTTCATGAAGGAGGTAGACAATTTGATGACAAGCAGTCAATCATTCAGGCCATTAAGGATGCTTGGAATCAAATTTCGGTGGATGACACAAAGTCTCTTTATCTCTTAATAAACACCCGTATATTTGAAGTTATTAAAAACAAAGGGGGTTATACCCATTACTAATAGTTCTTAAATATAGTAAAATAAATCCAAAAACAAGAAAAACTGTTTTTCATTAAAATTAGTTAAAGTGCCTTCATTCATGTGAACCAAAAAAAGAGAACATTTTTGGACTTTTTTATAAACTGCTCAAAAAAAGTTCTTTAGTAAAGAATCCACTACCGGAGTGTATATCGCTTCCCAGACCTGACCCAGCGAAAGGCCGGGACACGTATATCTTTTTTTTTTATATATATAACGTTTGCGTGTAAGCAAAACCCCCGCTCACCCCTTCTATTTGTCAAACAATGTAATTAATAATAATTATTATAAATTTAACAGTATTTTAATAAAATATATATTTCCTATTCGCAGCAATAACTTTTGTAAATCCAAAACGAATTGGATTTCATACACATTTCCCCTGGTACTTTTTTGTACAATGGTTAAATTAAATAAATATTGACAATTTTTGAAATTTTACATTAAGTGTTGCAGCAAATAAATCTTTTATATCAAAAATGTCTACATTAGAAGTTTATTCTGGTTAAGGTAAAACGATAGAAAAAACCTTTAAATTTTATAAGAAATTTTAAATTAATTAATTATAATAACTTTGTTGCCAAAGTTGTAAAATGTAATTAGTTATATCTAGATCTCTCAAATAAAACGCTTGCATTTAAATTAAAAATGGTGACAAAATTAAATGTCAAATTAAAACGCACAAAAAGCATTGGTGCCTCGAAAATACTTTTTTTTTTTACACCGGTTAGCAGAGAAACAACTTTAAGATCGCAGCTAATCATCCATGTGTGTTTCTTGTAGTTTATTGCATACAAAATTATCTTCATATTTTCGTACGTTTCAGCCATACAAGTGGCGAGAGCTATTGGTGCCGATTTATATTTATTTCCAATATGAAGCAATACCACCTTCAGACTAGTCACTGAAGAACCGATAAACAATCTTCATTCCTGTGCTACATGTGGATGACCAATTTCTTCAAACAACGCATCAATATCATTGCAATAGCAAATTTGCTTTCCACAATCTTCATGGAAAACAAAGTGTTCACAAAATGGCTCTGTATTACCTCGCTTACGTGCAGATGTTATTTTAAAATCTTCATCTACCAAATTCCATTGCTTTAAACGAGAACCCATTACTTCTGCTGACCCTGTTGACATTTTAGCATCGCGAATCAAGTCATTAAAGTCCGCTTGTGTCACAAAATGTGATACTCTTGATCCAAATTCACTTGTACGCAAAAATTCGGAAGATGTTGTCTTATCGACAATGATTCAAATTGAATGTCCTCGCAAGCCATATTCTCTTCCGAAGGAGCTGTTGGATATTGTGTGCTTCTAATTTGTGCCCTTATAACTGATTCACGGTTAGGGTTAACAATTTTTTCACTTGTGTTATAACGGAACCCACAACTATCTTTTAAACAATAATAACACTGTTGAGATGAGTGCTCAGTCCGTCGTAACCAAATTGTAGGCCAGACATATTTCATTTTATGTACAACCGATCCACTTAAACACCGATAGCAATAATCGCAGATTACTTCTGGCACGTACCATAGGTTTGGAACATACGAAACAACGAAATACTCTTCAAAACCTTTTTCAACACTTTTATTAATACATCTTAAATATTTTGGAGGTGCAAATAAGCCACAAACGTATTTATTTTTTATTTGGACACTCCATTACTTAATCGTTTGAACAATTACACACTGTTTAATTAAAACTGGGTTTTGCAAAAAAATTATCCAATGTCAAAACAATTTCCAGAAAAATGATAACATCAATTTTTTTCATGTGTAGGGTTGCCAAGTCATTAAACATATATAGGTCTATGCTGGCTGAATACTGCTAGACAGAACTCGCTCCTAGCCATTTGAAAAACATTAAAATTAAATGCATCAAAATCTGTTAACAACTCGCAGAGTTCTGCGAATAGGAAGAAGTCAATTTCGAGTCACTGTATGGGACCTTCGCTCCAAAAATTGAATTGCTCGTAAAAAACTTAAATGAGCTGATCTAGACAAACTGGGAGATACGTTTTTTTTAGCTATATTTTCAGAATCTGGTCAGTTTGATCATGCGTGAAAAATCGTGTCGTACGTGTAATATTTGTTCAATATTTGAAGCAGTTATATTTATAGATTGCAAGCGTCGGATTGGGTCATCAACTCCCTTTCTAATAAAATTCCAATCTGCATCTTGGTATGTTGGCACCATATATATTTTATTGACAACAGAACCGTATAATTCGCAGGTAATCGGAACATAAAAGACCCGGGTGCGTTTCAAGGGACGAAAGGTTGAGATTGGAGTTGGTCAAAAGAATATCAACTACGGAGGGCTGAACTTGTCCTAGGCCGCGACCAAAGCGGGTAAATCCAGGGGGAGCATAAATATAATAATTATTTTGTAGAGAACTTTTCCTGCAGTGTTGTTTTCATGACAGTTCCAGCTGGTATGGTGGGCATTGAGATCGCCAAAAATAAAAAAACTCACTAGTTGCTGTGGTGATTTTATTTAAGTCGTCGGTAAAATTTGCTATGCATCTGGCATTATATGCAGCTACCAATCTAATTGGTCTTCCATTTATTTCCACTGAAATTGACAAAGTTTCCATATTTACTGCTCCTAAAGTTGGCAGACAGCTGTGTGGGATTGAGTGTCTTATTGCTATTAACACACCACCTCCGTGGGTATTTATATCGTTTCTCTAGACCTTTAAGTTCAGTAATCGGAATTTGTGGTGGCTCTTTAGGAAAGTTTCGTTAATCAGTAATATATCTATCTTTTTTTCGTGCAGAATTTGTTCAAGTTGCGCAATTGCTGAGTGACTTATTATGCCTTGGGAGTTCAAGTGCATAACGTAAAGACTTTGAATTTTATTTTGTTTAAATGACATGTTTGAGCATCATTCCTAAAACTCGCATTTTGTCAAATTTATTTTTGCATTTCTGTAATGCAAATAGAGCTTCAAAATATATTTTCAAAACTTTCTCATTGGAGATATCATTATCATCAGTATTTGATGGTGGTCTGCGTCGCTCTTTTTCATTTGTGTTTTGGGGTCTAGGCCAAAGAAACTTTGGAACTATTTCATTCCTATTGAGTGTTTGTGGAAAATCCATTTCAGATAGAGAAAATTCTGATCTAATGTCAACGTTTGTGTGGCGTTTTCTAGTATAAAAATAAACGCTTTATGAAAAAAAAAACAATTTATATAAAAACAACACAAATATACTGTTCTAAATCCACATGCCAACAATAGTAACTCGCAAATACAGCGTAGCGTTACTGAGTCAAATAGTCACACAGAGATAACAAAAAGTGATACGCAATAATGTATTACCCCTTTGTTCATATCATTGTTTGTGTGTGACTATTTGTCTCATTAAAATACAATTATATTGAAGTTATGGAAAAAATCAAACATTTCGAAACGCAACAACAACAATTACCGAGGAAAACTATTTCTATTAATGTAAAGTAACCAGTTGAACTTGACCAATGAATTAATTTTGCCATTTGACAATCTTTGTAATTTAAACCTCTATAATAATTATTTCAACGGTAGTGGATTTCAATACAACATAATGCAATGAACTAAAACCTCAGAGTCAAATGGTCATTGTATTGTCATAGTAGGTGGCTACGTCTAGTGTTTAGTGTCGAATCTTTAAAATCATGCAGCACTTGTGCTACTTGAAATAAAAGAGATAATCATAACCTTATGCTTATAATTAA
This sequence comes from Phaonia tiefii, assembly GCA_963931995.1. Classification (NCBI taxonomy): domain Eukaryota; kingdom Metazoa; phylum Arthropoda; class Insecta; order Diptera; family Muscidae; genus Phaonia; species Phaonia tiefii. Next base: position 312,604,109 of record OZ008368.1, on the reverse strand, counting down.
TGATGTAGTCAAGCTCTTATTTCTATTTATTAGACTTTCTACGACTGTTCATTTGCGTATATTCTTGAAATGAAAAATGTAAACGGCAAATACTGATTGACTTTATAGTTACATAAAATGCTAAAAGCCTGTTGTTCAAATTGGTGTTCATTATTTTATATTCTTCCTTTCTGCTTGACAAAGGCACAGTATTGTAGTTCCAAGTTTTACTTTGCATGAAAAGAATAGTACTCTAAATTTCACGAAAATATGCAAGCGATGTCGAAAATAGCTATTGTTTTCTGCAACAACATAAAAAATAACTTCAAAGGATAACTAACATACTGTTTGGATTGACAAAGAATCAAGAGAGTCAGCGACTAAGAACAGAACAACGCTCATTGATTTTGATTTTGTTTCTGGGAATCCATTTATCATTTTTCTTTCTCCTATCAAACTGATGACTTTTAAACGGGGCTCAGATTTTAATAAAAATATTTGTTTTTTATTGAAAGGGAAAAATTTTACCTGTTATACAAATTTTGCACTTTTTATTTTCTTTAGTCATTCTGTTTTATTATTTTTTTTTTTTTGTTGACAATGTTTTCTGTATAAATACCATTGTTGAAATTTTTTAATTTGCATTGTATTTCAATTTGCATTACTTTATCTAATGCAAATGCAAAAGAAGTGCCATTGCTCGCAATGACAATTAAAATATTTTGAATTTCTATTTGCTCAGGTTGTGGAATCGGATAGCAAATGTTATGAAGTTGAGGAATATTTCTGATATTTTGAATTTATTTGACATCTGGCAATTCTGTCTTTAAAGCACTTTTTTACTTTACTTTATCTAATGCAAATGCAAAAGAAGTGACATTGCTCGCAATGACAATTAAAATATTTTGAATTTCTATTTGCTCAGGTTGTGGAATCGGAGAGCAAATGTTATGAAGTTGAGGAATATTTCTGATATTTTGAATTTATTTGACATTTTATATAGAGGTTTGTTGCTCCGATTGGTTTTGACTCGTGCTACTTTTGAATATATAAACCTGTAAAATGGAAAATATTTCAAACCCAAAGCTCCCAGATATGAAGGAATGCGTTGTACAATTGCCAATTTCGTAGAAATTTTTTTCTAATTTGCATTTCTAGAGGTACTACAATTTATAATAGTCATGGTATTATGAGTTTTCCCCATGTATGATAAAAAGAATTAAAATTTGATCTTTAAAATTCTGGTGAAGGATTTGTAAACGAAAAGAAATTTAAAGCAAGAACGTGCTTGTAATTGTAATTAACTTTACTGTTAGAAATGTGGTTATCTAAATAAAGTTGTTCAAGTACAATTTAATGTAATTTAAATAAAAACCGGATTCCGATTTCAATTGAAATGTTTCAACGAACTTTTAAAACTAGTGGAACAGAGAAGCAAGATATAGAAAAAGACTAAAAAATTAAAATTTGTATTTGTATTCAAACTACGAGTATTGAAAAAAATTAGATCCATCTATCAACCAAATCAGAATTGTTACATTCTTCTAAAAGTCTTTAGTTGTAGTCGAATTTCTTGAACTCGAGAAATCGATGTGACGGGAAATAAAGACAGAAACTCGTAAGTTTAAAATTCAGTGTTAATAACACTAAAATTAATTTGTGTTAATTAAACTAAAATATGTGTTTAAAAACACCTTAAATCAACTCTGTATATTATACACTCCGGTTCACTTATTTAAAGGCCCTAAAAATTCCATATTCAGCAGCCTGTATCTTTTGCAATTTGCAACCGATTGCAGAATTTTAAAATGGAAGCTAGACATTATTAGATATAAAAAAAAACCTTGACATTAGTGGTTTCTTAATTAAATAACTTTCTTTGAACCATTTATAAAAAAAAGTCAAAAAATGTGTTACTTTTGCTTGGTTCACTTGAACTTGTTTTATATTATAAAAGGAATAAAATGCGATTTATGTTAAGCAGTCAAAAATGTCTGCCGTTAACACTGGATATGTGTATATTAATTTTGCAATTATGTAACACCATATGATTCCTTGTTTCATTGATTCCCTGTGTCCTCCGGAGCACAGGTTGTGAAGAGACTCTCTCCTTCAAATCGCTCCTTCATCACTAAAATCGCAGTAGAAAAAAGTATCTGATATTTTAGTTCCTTAACACTTTGACGATCACAGTCAAGTATGTTTGCCCCAGGGTTTTTGTCAAAGAAAATTTTCGGGAAGGAGATAATGCAAATCTATTCACAAGCGATTTATAGAAGATGACAGGGTCAACAATAGTGTAGTAAGCGTGAGGTCTCTAACTGATCCAATTTAACCCTTATGACCCACTAAAGTTTGTCAAAAAGTGGTCTGTGATCAAAGGGATGCAGCGGGTCGAAAAACCATGGATGAAACATCAGGTACATTTTGAGTCCATACCTTACTTGTTGAAAAATGGAACGTCGAATTTCAAGGAGCGTACATGAACCAAGCTAAAATCAAAAATAAGAAGGAACCTAAAAAATATTGGTCCCATTTATTAATAGGTCACGTAAATAATCAAAACACAATATTACTTCGCAGGAGAATGTATGGTCGTAGGGGGGAGAATGTATGGTCGTATACGGTTAACGCTTAAAAGTTCTTGCACTAAGAAAGAACTATAATTACTAATAGTTCGTACCAACTACAGGATGGCTAGAACGGTGGAAAAAACGAGAACATTGATTTTAAGAGACTTCATAGTAAAAAGAACAAAGCAAATATTGTTTAAGCAAACAACTGGAGTGAGAATATGCTGTCCACACTTATTGAAGTTTATTCTGAAGCAGATATTTTTAATGCAGACGAATCGAAACTCTTCTAAGCCATCAGAAGAAAAATATATATATGGATCAGATGATACTTATTTCCCTTACAAACTCAACTTGGAGTGAGAAATATGTATATATGGTGTACTTTTAAATACAATCATAGATGAAATAGAAAGTCTTATTGACATTGATCCAAATGTGACCTATTGCAATTGACATAGCTGATGATGATATAATTGAACAAGTTATTGGTGCTGACTTGTTGAGGAAAATTATGAGATTGATATGGAGGTTAATGAAACTTTAAGCAACTACGTTTAACGATGCGTTTCATCCAGCTTGTGTTCTAAAAGACTTTATTTTGATAAAAATTATAATATCTAATTCAAATTAAAAATAATGACTCAAAGTCAAATCAGAGATTATTTTATAAATAACATCTAAATATAAATTAAGTGTTACCTATGCAATTTAGAAATATGCATGTTCCTTACTTTTTTGTGCTGAATTTTAATTATAGATATATTTTTCATTTACATTTTCTAATGTTTCTATGACTAAATTTAACTAACTTTTTAAGTTTTCTTTTTAAATATTACCCTATTATTTTAGATATAAAAAAATTTTATAAATTGAATTCGCATATTTGATTGAGATCGTATTTAAATTTCCAGAGGGTGTGAAATTTATTTCGATTGTCCGAGTTTCGCTTTAGTGAAACATTTTTCACTTATCCAAGTAACGCTTTACTGAAATGTTTTTCAGTTATCCAACCTCCTCTTTAGCGAAAAAATCGAATAATTGAAACACAATGTTTACATTTTTGCCGTTTCAGTTAAACGGAGTCAACTGTAGTATATTTTGGCCTCGCATTAGATTCATACGAGAATACAGAGAGGTCACAAAATTATTTTCCAATTTTCAATGAGTAGCTCATACATATATGTATATAGCAATATGTCAAAAAAAGTGGTTTTTCCAATTTAAAGATATATATGTACCAAATTATATGCACTGATTTGGGGATACATTCGGCTATCTGAAATGCTCATTAGGGTGGCCCTCAATTACATGATATGTAGGGCGTTCTTGTTGTCATTGATTTTTCAACTGATTACGAATTTTTTCCTGTAATTTTATTAATATCCGAAAAACTGGAATTTTTTAATTTTTTACAATAAACTGGGTTAGTAGCCTTTCATTTAAGATGAATATTTCATTCGTACACTGAGAGAAAAAAAATTATTATAATAATAAGTGGTAAAGGTAGATTTACGACTTTTTCATTTAAAATGGCACAAAAACGGCTAAAGATTTTTGGCCAAAATTTTATATTTCTCGTTTAGAACCTTAAAATCTTAAATTCTACCAAGCCGCTTCGCAGTACAATGTTTCGTTTGGAAAAAAAATTGAAAAAACTTCAAGAAAAATGGAAAAAATCCAAAATTTTTAGCTTTTTTACCTTCCTCAACTCATAACGTCCAAACTAAGCTTTGTGGCGTGAAGCGCCTTGGTGGAATTTTAGATTTTAAGGTTCTTAACGAGAAATAGAAAATTTTGGCCAAAAATCTTTAGCCGTTTTTGTGCCATTTTAAATGAAAAAGTCGTAAATCTACCTTTACCACTTGTTATTATAATAATTTTTTTTCTCTCAGTGTACGAATGAAATATTCATCTTAAATGAAAGGCTACTAACCCAGTTTATTGTAAAAAATTAAAAAATTCCAGTTTTTTTTTTGTTTTAATTTAATTTTTTAATTTTTAACCCTGCTGTTAGATTAGAAAAAACTTACGAATCTTAGATTGAGGGACCATTTGGTCCATACTGCAATTTTCATCCAAAATAATAATTTTATCTTATTCTTTGTAACTATTTTGGTTCAAAAATTTCTAAAGCAAGTATTTGACATATCAAAAACATCCGCTAACATATCAAAAACATCTTCTAAATATTTGACATGAATTTACATTCGCTTGGTAATGAAAAAATTTACGAATCTTAGGTTGAGGGACCATTTGGTCCATACTGGAATTTTCATCCAAAATAATAATTTTATCTTATCCTTTGTAACTATTTTGGTTCAATAATTTCTAAAGCAAGTATTTGACATATCAAAAACATCTTCTAAATATTTGACATGAATTTACATTCGCTTGGTAATGAAAAAATGTACTATTGACCAAATGGTCCTCTAACCTAAGATTCGTCATTTTGTATTTTTCTCAGTCCTGAATAAAGTTAGAAAATTTAATTTTCGCTCATAACATTGTTTTATTAAAAGACCCCATTAGCAGAAAAATTTAGTCAGTATATATCACCGTTCCAAAGTTACAAGGGAAAACAGAAAAAATTTGGACCAAATGGTCCTAATCTAACAGCAGGGTTAAGCCCACGAAAATGGTTAAACTGTGTTATATTTTGAAATACAACTAATTTTTAAAAAAAAACTCGTGGAATAAATATTGTTTCTGAGTCCCCAAAGATTCATATTCAACAATAAAAAAGTTCTTTTTCGCAAAAAAGTCGTTTTTGACATATTGCTACATATCCATATTTTCGATGTAATCAAATATTTTGTTTGGTTATCAGGAGTGCTTTGAAATAAACGCAAATGTAAATATGCATGTCCAATTCTATTCCCCCTTAAAATTTGTTAAAATTGTTTTATATTTATTTATACATTTAATGGATTCTTAGGCATCATAACGGGTTTTTCAATAAGAGCGCTACAAAAGTTTTTTTTAAATAAAACAAAACCGGTTTTAGATACCAATGAAATTCTTTATTTCTTTTGCAGGGCCACCACGGGCACGCTTGCAGAAGTCCAGACGCTGAACCCAATTTTCGACAGTTTTCGAGCATAAATCGGCCGATACTGCTGCAATTTCAAGTTCGATATTCGTACGAAGTTTATCAATCGTCGCTGGCTCGTTGGCATCGACCATAGACTTGACGTAGCCCCACAGGAAATAATCTAACGGCGTCAAATCGCACGACCGAGGCGGCCAATCGACAGGGACATTTCGTGAGATAACACGTTCACCAAACTTGGTTTCCAATAAATTGATTGTGGCATTCCCTGTGTGGCTTGTGGCGCCGTCCTGTTGGAACCACATGTCCTCCAAGTCCATATTATCCAATTGGGGCCAAAAATATTCGGTTATCATTGAACGGTAGCGATTCGCATCCACAGTAATGTGCCGGTCTTGATCATCACGGAAGAAGTACGGCCCAATGACGCCGCCGGCCCATAAACCGCACCAAACCGTAATTTTTCCGGGATGCAATGATGACTCGTGGATTACGTGTAGATTGCTGTCCGACCAATAACGCATATTTTGCTTATTGACGAAGCCATTCAGCTAGAAATGAGCCTCATCGCTGATTGTTGAGGCCTCTTAAAGTTGAGGCCACTGACTCCAAATTTCGGTAGTAAATTTTAATAGTTTCGACTCGTTGCTGGCTCGTATATCGTTCCATGATGAAATGGCAAATCTTACTGAAGAATCTTACTTATGTCAAAAGAGCGGGAAAAAATATGGCGTCGTTTGCTGTCCCTATCGATTTACTTTTATAGCGTCTCTGTTGGAAAACCCTTTACTTTTAAAGGTTATCCTCGGTGTTTTTGTGGCATAAAAATCGGCGCCCTGTGTCATATGAACCTTTCTCGTTTTCCATGCTTTTAAAAAAAAAGTGTGTTGTTATGGCGCAATGTCAAAACAATTGTTTAACTTTCTTTAGTTTTCTTGGCTGATTGTATGAACTCTTTTTTGTTAATTGTTCTATAATTGGATGGAGTAGAGTCATGTGTACGATGCCACCCGTAGTTTAGCAGTTGGACTCCACAAGACACAGTGCTCTTGTTATTGACCAATTTAACTCAATGGGAAACAATCCGTTAGAACCAGCCATATATACTACGCACACAGTGGCAATAATTTGGTCTAAGTGATGAATTGTTCACAAGGAATTATAACTTCCTAAAAAATAACAATTTCAAATAAACAAATGCTCACAATGACAGCAAAAGGATCTAATGGGGACTTCCTCATTATTTAGTCTTCTATACAGAGAAGCTCACTCATAAACTGGCCCCGCCCCATGGTTCTGCAGCGCAGTGGACGTACATTTCCCACTCTATTAAACACGTTTTGGAGACAGTACTTGGTTACGAAAAACCGCTTATAGACAAACCATAGTACGATGAGGAGTGTCGTATGACACGTAGTGATAAGAACGCCGCACGTATGGCTATGCTTAAGTCAGTTGCAACGCAAGTCGCAACAGAACGATACAAGGAGAAGAGGAGAAAGCAATCCCGTTTGTATAAGAAGAAAGAACGGGTGTGGAGAAAGCACGAGAGAGACCAAATTGAATCTTACAGAAGAAAAATTGAAGCCCGTAATTTCTACCGAAGTATAAGAACAACGCCAAACCAACGGCAATGAATCAGGGCCCATTTTTGGAGATATGGACGGGAATCTTGTCGCAAATGTGCAGAGTATGCTGGGAATATGGAGAGGATCATCTGCTTTACTTGTCCAAGGAGACTTCACTATAGATTAGAGTGTTGAGCACACACAAGACGATGGAGAAGACATACACTTTCCGGCTTAAGAACAACAAAGTTGCTGGTGAGCGGCTTAAGGCTGGCGGCTATGAGTTGGAAAATTACATGCATCAGCTCATATGCAAAATCTAGCTGGACAAATGCATGCCTGACGACTGAACTCTTACCACACTGTATCCTGTTTCCAAAAAAGTTGACCCGATTATATGTAGCAACTATCGTGGAATAGGACATTTATCCATCGAATACAAGGTCCACTCAAGCGTACTGTGCGAAACACTAACACCGAGTATTGCAGAAATTATCTGACCTAAGCAGTGTGGCTTTAGGCCTGCTAAGCTGACAAAAAATGACACGAAATCCTCAGTCATAATTGGTAAAAATCTCAACGAACCATTCAATACCAGGTGACACCCTATAATGAGATCTCTTCAACAAATTAATTGAAATCCAGATGAGAAAAGCTGCAGTGAACACGAATGAAACTATCAGCAGCAAACGTCACATACTGCTCGCATTCTATGGCGCAGAATGCTGAAGCATTTCGCATGCTGATGAACATCACTGGGAGTCTTCAGCAGAAAAATGTTGTATAGTCTGTATCCCGATATCGATGCAGTTATACATATCAACCTATCGCGTTTACGCTAAACATGCTATTGTCCTTTGGTGAGGACCTTGACCCCTCTGGTTTGTATGAAGCTACCTCAGAAAATAAGTAAAAACTCCAAGCATTTCACTACTTCCGGCTTATTTTTAAATATCCCCTGGTAGAGTAAAGTGAGCAGTTACTAAAAAGTTGTAAGCAGCCTTAGTACTAGTACACGCTGAAAAATCCGTAGTGTTTTGTTGTTTGGAAGCAAATATATCATGTGTTTGGAGCTTGTCGCAAACATAATATACTTGTGCCCAAACGCATTGTGTTTGCTATTCAATATTACATGTTTAAGACACAATGATTAATATGTTATAACATATGTGTTTGCAACCCAAAAATATCTGTGTTTGTGATAAAAAAAAAAGTAGCCGTGTTTGTTGCACTGTTTATCCTCTCTCGAGAGCAAGAGAATAAAAGAGGGGCAACGAGTGTGTATATCTTATAAGTATGTTTCTGTATTTTTGCATTATTCTCTCAGTGAGTGATTCATAAGTATTCCTGAATGGGCGCGAAAATTGCAAATGAAGTCAGTGTTTCTTATTTTAGCTGCGTTTTAATTTCATGTATTCAGTCCTCAATGGTTCATCGGATAGAGGATATCAAAACCGCTTGATCAGTAAAAAATTAATAAACAAACAATCGGACGGTTAAATGGTTTGTGATGTTGCTTTGGGTTTTGTGTATGTGAGAAACGAATCCCTTTTTCTGTCCGACGTCAATAACTTTTTCTGTCCGAGCCTCTACTTAAGAAATCGAAATAGCGGACCATTTGTGAAATATAATAAAAAAACACAAGTAATTAATCAACACTTGTCTTGCATGAACTAGAGTTGTATATATGTATACTAGGGCGGGTCGATTTATTTTTCGACAATTGGCCTATGATTTGCGTATTCTATGGGTTATTCCATGAAAATTTTCCAAAGGAACCATACCTCTATCGTTAAAATCGAGTCCCCTACTTTTTGTTGGTAGATTTTTTCCCAAATTGACGTTCGTATGAAATATTACCTACACGTTCACATCCATAACTCAAAAACTATCAATCTACAAAAAAAATCTCCAACATTGGTCCAACGGTTCAAAAGTTACGGGCATTTTTGTCCAAATTTTGGAGCATTTTTCCATTTTTTTCATGATTTTGTCCAAGAATATTACTTTATTGGCATATTTTTTCACAGGGTGCAGTGTTATGTTTGTTTATTTCTTTTTGTTTTTAGTTTCTTTATAGACTTCTTTATTTTTGTTTGTTTATAATATTCCAGTGTATGCTAGTTTTGTTTGAGCGTCATTTCAGTGAAGTGTTACTTGAAATAACTAACAAATAATCAAACTATTTTGAAAGTTAGAAAAGATTTAAAGGTACGTGTAAAAACATTGCTAACTATTATAGTTAATAGTTATATTATTATTCTATGAAAAACATATTTAATTCTTTTAGTGACGGTTTAAAAAATGGATTCAGAGCCTGGTTCATCGCAAAATCCAACAGATACCCAACGCAGTAGTTTGCAACATTTGGCCTCTCATGATGTTTTTTCTTTTGGCGTGGCCTGTGAATTACCTGATATTAATCTGTCAACTAAACGAGATATATTGAAGTACTATTTTTTCTTGGCCGAACGTTCAAAAGCCCAAAGCAAAATGTTTTCGTATAAAACATTTACTCCCCAAGTAGCAGACAGATTGTTAGAAATTTGGAATCAACTTAATATTGAACTTATACTCAAAGGTAGCATCATTAGAAAATTGAATAATTAGCTTGACGCATATAGTAATGCAGATAAACAACGAGTAAAACGCGCAACAGAATTCAAAAAAATTCGTAGAATCAACAAACCAATTATTCAACATTGGAAAATGTAAATGCCACTTGAAAGAAAACGACTGCTCATGTTGATCTATCCCAGAAAACTTAAAAGATTTCATGCGCGATCAATATAATGACAGAATACAAACGATACCGGAACACGATAGTGGAAGTGAAGAGACGATACCAACGACTATACCAACAATCCCAGTGAGCAACGATCCTACATACGAACCACATTATGACAAAATGGAAGTTGAGGTTCAGAATTAGTTCTACCACCACAAACATACACTCCCAGATACAATACTAAAAACTATGCAATGATGTGTGACAGATTTGGTGTGCATGATAGAATGGGATCAGCATTTGCAACAGCTCTGATGGAAGACCTGGGCGTAAAAGATGCTCATGGCACTCTTGTCATCATGGATAAAAGTAAACTTCGTAGAGAAAGAGAAAAATGGAGACAAGACGCACTTCGTAAGCGGTATGATGGCTCGAATTTGATATCATTTTCATTCGACGGCAGGAAAAAGTATGCTCTAACTGTAGAAAAAATTGATGAGAAGTTGCATCCAAGGATGGTTAAAGAACCTCATCTAGTTGTTTTGAGGGAACCAAAATCTCAATTGATAGGCTACACAAAACTAGAAAGTGAGACTGCGGCAAGCAAAGTCAACAAATTGATCGAATTCTTCCAAGAAAAACAATTGTCTCTCGATTCATTAATTGCCATATGCGCTGATGGTGAACCAACAAATATTGGCGTACACGGTGGAATTTTGCAACTATTCGAAAAACAGTTAAAGAGACCACTGCACTGGTTTGTGTGTCTTCTGCACTTTAACGAGCTTCCGTTTAGACATTTGTTTGACACTTTAGACAAATCAACCACCACTGGACCACGATCAACTACCGGAAAGTTGAGTTCAAAAATTGCTGATTGTGAAAATCTTCCGGTATGTAATTTTTATAGCTGATTCTTTACTATTTTTCATTCTACTTTTTAGCTTTTATGTTTTCTTTTCAGGTGGTAACCGATTTTGAGGAAATTGCTTTGGAAAATATGCCTCCTGGTGATTTAAATCCAGAAGAATTATCTACTGATTCGAGGTACTTGATGTTAATGGCCAATGCAATTTCTAATGGTGTGGTTCCTGCGGATTTGTCTCACATAAAAGCAGGGCCAATTGCACATTCTCGTTGGCTGACTAAAGCCAATAGATTATTACGGTTGTATGTGACAACTAATAATCCAACTGAAAATTTAAAAATTTTGGCTAACTATATAATAAAAGTATACACGCCAATGTATTTCAATGTTAAGTATTATAGCTCTGCCGCATACGGTAGTACATTACTTTTTAAATTTATTACTTGGACACGATTTTTACCACCGAATTTACTTGGAGTTGTAAATACAGTAATTCAAGATAATCCATATTTTGCACACTCAGAAAATATCTTGCTATCTATGTTGTTTGATGATAGAATGGAAAAACGAAACATTGCTATAAAGAAGATTTTACATTACCGAAGAGATATTGTCGACCCAACGGAACTTAGAGTTTATAAAAAATACCTTATAAACTTTAATTGTACGGAATATACAAATATGATTGATTTAAATGACGATACCATTTTATTCGAACCACCGTTTACGCAAAGTTATTCGTATGAACATTTGGAGGGATATTTAAATTACGAAGTGCCACCGTTCGATGATCCACAAATTCCCTTACACATTCAAGGAACGGAAAGACATGTCCAAAAGCTGGCTGCCACTGCTAAACGAGTTGCAGGAAAGAATGTAGAAGGCGCTATGGCGACGACATTAGAGAGCCGTACGAAAACACCCAGACTTGAAAGCAAACAAGACTTTCAGAAAAAATAATGTTTTTTTTCACATTTTGTCTTTTACTACACTCAAATTGAATATTTTTTTTTTGATAATAGGTTGATAGATACTTTATTATCTCTTAATTTGAATTTTTGTAGAAAACAAAATAAAAAGGGAAAAAAAACAAAAAGTTGGTTTTATGTGTTATTTTGTTTTAGCAATATCGCATGATTTAATCAACCGAATTCGATAAATTTGGTCTTAAACTCTTCGTTTTATAATTGTAAATTGAATTAAATAATGGAGTGAGCCAAAAAAAATGGCCATGAAAGTAATATTCTTCGACAAAATCATGAAACAAATGGAAAAATAGTCCAAACTTTGGACAAAAATGCCCGTAACTTTTGAACTTTTTACCAACAAAAAGTAGGGGACTCGATTTTAACGATAGAGGTATGGTTCCTTCGGCAAATTTTCATGGAATAACCCATAGAATACGGAAATCATAGGGAAATTGGTGAATTTTTTCACTCCCTACAAATCGACCCGCCCTAATGTATACTGTTTGTGTACCAAAGCATAGTGATAACCAAGGCATAGTTGAAACCTTCTGAAAACAAAAACTTGAGAGACAATAAAAAAAATAATGTATTCAGCAAGTAAATGTAAAAAGGTTTATTTTAAATATTTTAAGTTTTTGTATTAATAATATATTTTAATTATGATTAATAAAAAAAGAAAGAATAATTCTTTTCTAAATATTATTATGTTTGGGGAAAAATTCACATATGTTTCCACGTAAGTATATGGAGGTTTGGGGGAAACACGCGAATGCTTCCACGTAATTAAAAGCATACATATTTCTGAGTAAACATTCTAATGTTTGCAATTTAAATAGTCTGGGACTAGCAAATATATAAATGTTTGAAGTGTTTTCCAAACATATACATGGTTCCCGCAGAATATGTTACAGAAGCCATTTTTTTCAGCGTGTACAAATATCCCCCCTTAATAACGACATTTGGCTTTAAATAGAGGATATTGATTGGTACCTGGAATCTTAAGGGTCTATCTGATTAATCGGGACTCTATCAGGATGCACTGGATCTGGAATATTAATGGTCACTGTTTTATAAACTCCGGCAATGACACATAACGTAGGAATGAGACATAAACTAGTCTGCCGTATACTCTGGATACGATTCCACAACCTCCATTTTCATTGCCTGAGAAAATGGAAATTTATCATTTTTTGATTACGAATTTGATTGCGAAGAATGATAATTATTTTGCATTTACATTAAATAAAGTAATACAAACTAAATTCCAGTGCAAATTAAAAACCCCCAACTCTGCCTCATGAGTACATTACTATAGTCAATTAGATTTTGCAGTGGGATGCCTTTCAGTGGGAAAACAAAATTTTATTGCGGGATTTCAACGCCAAAGTGGGCAATGACAACCAAATCTTACAGAAAGTTGTGGGAAACCATGGGCTTGGTACTCTGGAGAATTTCAATGGTGACAGCCTCACAAATTTCAGTACTTGCATCTGCGAATTTCCTCCGTAAAAATATATCCAAGTATACATGGAAATCGACCGATGGTCAAACATTTATTCCAGTGAACCAAAAAAAAACTAACTCAATTTTTGGGATTTTTTTAAAAATTGGTCAAATGGAATATGGAATTTTTAGTACCTTTAACTCTAGTCCTTATACCCAACTTTTACTACGAGAACGTATACCCAAGTACAGGTGTGGCCAGTATCAATTTTTTCCGTTTTTCTTTATATTTTCGAAGAAAAATACTTTTTTAATGCGATTTTGTAGCTAAATATATTTACGAACATTTTAAGTGGTCATAAAAATACAACGTGATCGGGATAACGTCAACACCCTATTCTGTCAATATCCTAAAAAGTCAAAATTTGTATTAACTTTGTGTACTCTAAAGTGTCAACGAAATCACAAAGCTCTAAAGTTGCAACTCTGACAAATACATACAAATTTACATTTGTTCTATATTAATATTTGTACAAACCGAGTGAAACCCTTTCCGTGGACCAGCAGTTGTTTCCCTATCGTGGCCGTACTCGCTTTACGCAATACATTCCATCCTAACCGGCAAAATATGGTATCAAACTATGGTGGTTATATGATTCCAAAAACTCTTACCCATTGCATGGGCAAATTTAGACCGGCCAAGGGTGAACGCGTTGATAAGCATTTGGTAAGCCGCTTTCGTGGAAACGGATATAATTTTTACAAACCACAATTTGTTTCAAAACATATGGTCGATGAATTTGACAGCGGTTGAAACCGGGCGAAAAAAGAAGTCGTTTATACTCAAAGAAATGTTGGCACATAAAGATCGCCCCATTGAGTCGATAGACTTCGGTTTTATTCCCAACATTTCCATATGCTCATACGTGCCGAAAAAGCAAGGCAGTTGTTTAATTATCATCAATGCATGATGACGATCCCATCAGCACTAGGGGCAAACCAGAAATCATTGAATTTTATAATGGAACAAAAGGAGGAGTGGACGTTAGGGACCAATTACTTGGAGAATATACTTGCCAAAGACAGACGAAGCGTTGACCTTTCTCTATATTTTAAATATGAGTGATTTGACGGCATTGGCAACATGCATCATATATTTTGAAAATGATACTAATATTACATCTCGTCTCGAACTCGTTACAAGTCCGTAAAAACATAAACAACCGAATGTTTCAATTTTATTTATTTCCAAAAACAATGAATCCGAAACGAATTCAAATTTGAAGCTCATTACGAGTTCGAGGCGGATCCGAAAAAGTACAAAAAACAATTAGCGTTTTCGAGAGAAATGCAAATTCGTTTCGAATTCGCAAAAATTGATAAAACCAATACCGTCGCGAATTCATTTTATTTGCAAAAAACGAATCCGAAACTGATTCGGATATGAAGTTCGTTACAAGTTCGCGACGAATCCGAAAAAGTACAAAAAACGATTCGCGGTTTCGTGAGGAATTTCATACGATAGCGAATTCGTTGTGAGTTCGTAACGGATGTCCGTTTCGAACATAATGTCCGCTGAAACGGATCCGTCTCGAATTCGTAACGGATTCATATGACACATTGGAAAGTAGGACAAAATATTCATAATTTCAGTTGTAATAATTAATTATTATAATATCAATGTTATTATTATAACAATATAAAAATAAAAACATAAATTTACATTAACAACATAAAAGCATTCATTGATTATGGAAGCAATTCATAAATTACGTTCTTGGGGGTCTCGACTTTGGAGGCTCATAGCTCCCCAATGCCTGGACTTAGGACAGTAGTTGAGGTGTCAATTATAGCAGATTTGCACCATCTTTCTAAATCCGGAGTTTCAGCAAAAATTATTAAGCGATTTAGGAGGTACATTGTGGCCGTCGGTGGTGCAATGGGTAGTGTGCGCGCCTCTTGTACATGAGATCCCGGGTTCGATCCCTGCTCTGACCACCTTAAAAAAAAAATTCTTTCAGCGGCGGTCACCTCGCATAGTGACGGCGACCCTATCGAGTATTTAGCCATGAAAAATCTTCTCAAAATACCGTTCGGAATCGGTGTAAAAACTGTAGGTCCCAATCAGTGAGTGAAAAATTAGAAAGCGCACAGCTCACTGGTTTTGAGAAGCTCTCCCCAATCCCTTCATGGGATGTAATGGGAAACGGGGTACATAATGGCCACACCTGTATCCGGGTATAAGGACTAGGGTTAAATAAGTGAACCGGCGTGTATATTCTTCTTCTTACCTCATCTACCACAATCCGTTGTTACAACGTTGTTATTAATATGTTTATTATTTTTTTATGTTCCACAGTATTATCTATTTGAACAGACAGTAGATGACATAACAAATTAGACGCTGCTGAAGATTACATTTCAGAATCACTGACACACGTGTCTATCACAAGTATTTAAGTTTAAATTCTACCGCAACAGATTCAAATTTGTTCGTTTTCTAAAAACTGACCTGCTATTATACATGGAATAATAACATTCTTAAAATACTCGTAACACAGTTAGAATAGAAAACAAATTGAAATAAAAGTTACTGACTAAAAATCAGAAAGGGTTATAGATCACGTTAATTAGTTAAAAATATATACTAACAAGGAATTTTTTTTCTCCTGTTTTAAATTTCTACTACTTACATAAAATGTTTTTCTTCCTCCTAAATTCCTTTCGTATTACTTTTCCTACTAACGCACTAACATTTACAAATCAATTCACATCATCATATTTTTACGAGACTTAACTTACAAACCTTAGACATGGACATGAGTCTCTTGTTTGAAACAAAGTTGCAAACATCGAAAAGAAAATGAAAAAGAAATTACTGCATTCATAAACTGTGCTTAGACTGGTATTAGCCATAACTTGTTGGTATCTAGAGGATACCAAGTATACTTAAATTCAATGCAGGAAAAGTTTCACCAACTTACAAACACAGGGCAACACATGTGTGTGTAACACCAACGTATACTTACGAGTATATGTATGCGTTCATTTACGTGCCTACTCGTACTTGCGAGTTGTATACTAAGCGTTAAGCATAAGTATACCTTTATTATTCACCCGCACCATATTTGCATTAAGTTTTGGAAGTGGAGTTTACTTAAGATAAACGCAAGTTTTGTTTATTGGTTAGATGAACAGACATACAAGAATATACATATTCATGAGGCGGGCAAGGGTGGTTCGATATGTAAATATTTCTTAATAAAGAGGTCATTATGATTTCAATATCCAAAATATTTACCAGCTTAGAATGTGTTTAGGTTTAATATATTACAAAGCCAAGGATTGCAGTTGAAGACTGATTGAATACTCTCATAATAATGATGGCAGAATAATTTCTTACCACACTCTTGTGAAACTAATGCGTTATACCATTTTGTAGGATTCAAGCTAGGAACTTGATAAATCCAAATTGTTGATTTTGAAGATCAATTCCATCACATTGCTTTTTGTTCACTTTGTAGTTCTTGCTGGAACGAAGTTCCGTATCGCACATTGCGGGATGGGGGATAAATTAACAAAATTAAAAAACTTTTATTTTAACACGATTATGCTACAACCCAGTATTATCAACTATATTGTTCATTATTGCTTTGGTTTGTGTCTAGACTAACGGCTTGGATCAAAGAGAAAGAAATTAACTAGATGACTAAAATATGTGGGGAAATTTCTTGTTCAATGGGAAGGTTTCTAGGTGGAGCCTGTCACCAATATTTACTTTTGAACCCAATAAAAAAACACAATTAGAAAAGCCAAAGTGCAAGACTGGCAAAAAAAAGTAATTTTCTCAAAAACATGCTCATTCACATTTTTATAAAAAGTACCATTTCTTAAAAAACTACCTTATCTTGAAGAAGTACCTTTGCGTGAAAAAATAAATTTTCTTACAAAAAGTACGCTTTCTTAAAAAACGTAATTTAATTTAAAATAAGTACTTTTTCTTAAAAAATTACATTACCTTACACCAAATTTCCTTCTCTGAAAAAACTAAATTTTCTTTAAAGTGTACCCTTTTTGTGAAACAAAATAACTTTTCTTGAGGTAAGTACCTACTCTTAAAAATGTACCTCAAAAAATTGCCACCCAGAACATCCCATGAAGCGATTGAGGAGAACTTCTCACAACCAGCAAACTGTGCGCGTTTTAGTTTTACACTCACTGATTAGGACCTACAGTTTTTACACCGGTTCCGAGCCGTATTTTGAGTAGCATTTTCATGGCTAAATACTCGATAGTGTCGCCGTCACTATGTCACAAATGTACCTATTCTTGAAAAAAGGAAAAAAGAAATAAATTTTCTTACAAAAATTCCTTTTCTTAAAATTACCTTTTCTCAAAAATAGAATAACACCTTTTATTTTCTTTTCTTAAAATAGGTACCCTTACTGAAAATAAGTAATTTTTGATGTGTTAACCTCTATAGCGGCGTATAGGGACTAAATCTATCAAAGTCAACACATGCAAACAACACACAGATAGGTTTCCTGCTGCTGCTAAAACCAGATTTTATGCTGCTGCTAAAACCAGATTTTATGCTGCTGCTAAAACCAGATTTTATGCTGCACAGCAAGCACAAATAAATCCCCAACATATCAGTAGTAGTAGTAGTAGTTATAATTGTTGGTGTTGTTGTTTTTATTTCTATTTATAATTGTTTTGTCACACTTTTCGATCTTTGCATTCTCTTAACAGTGTTTCTTTTAGGTACACCCCGACCCCTCACACAAGTACTCATCGACTCCATAAGCAATGGAGTATATTTTAATATGTGTGGTTGTGATTTTTTCCAATGTAACATTTACTAAAGTGTTCATAAAAATCGACCAGGCACCGTGTAACAAACTGGTGTTAACACATCGCCGTGAGTTCGAACACTCATTGCTTGTTTTTTTTAAAAAAAAACCAATTCCTGAAAGGAGTGTCATTTATTTAAAAAGTACATGTTCTTAAAAAAGTACTTCTTTCAACAAAAATATCATTCACTTTGGGCTTTTTCCTTTTTCTTCTTAAAAATAGTACATTTTCTTAAAAAAAACAATAACTTTAAATAAAACAATAACTTCTTTAAAAAAGGAACTTTTCGGGAAAATATAATATATATTTTTATAAAAAGGACCTAACAATATACTTTAAAAAAATACATTCTATAAAGAAAAATGTTTTCAAAAAAGTTTATCATTTTACAAAAAGTATCTTTCTTAAAGATCCATTTAATTATCGTATTTTTCAACGGACGCCTTAGGCGTGTGGGAACTAACTAGTACATAATATATAGCGAAAGGAACTTCGTTTCAACCGGGTGTCCCCTGATACCTCATGTTATTCTTAGTGTTACCGGAAACCAAATCAGACGATTGTCGTTTAGCAAGCGAACGAAAGCGTTCGCTTGAGTTACAAGAATTGGCTTTAAATTTAAATAATAAAGTCAATGAATCAAGCTACACACATCCTTATCAAAAATCATTCATAGAATGTAAATTTTGGTGCAAGTAATTGATCCATATTTTCATTTTATTTAACAGTGGAAGAAACTCTTGTTCTTTCAGAATGGAATACATATTCCGAATCGCATACTCCCATTAATAGACCGGGTTTCTCTCCTAAGACTATCCTACCGTCTAGGAAGCCTCTCACCCAACTTTCATTGAGAATTCCTAGGATAGGCCTAGAAACGCCAGTCGATGGTCCAATGGTTAGTACTATAGTTTTATGCTCTACTAAAGAGTTGTCTATGGTGCAGTGGTAAGTGCGCACGCCTCTTATGTGCGATCCCTGCTCTGACCACCTTTTATTTCTTTCGGCGGCGGTCACCTCGCATAGTAACGGCGGGTATTTAGCCATGAAAAAGCTTCTCAAAAATACTGTTCGCAACCGGCGTAAAATTGTAGGTCCCAATCAGTGAGTATAAAACTAGAAAGCGCACAGCTTACTAGTTGTGAGAAGCCTCTCACAATTCCTTCGTGCGTGTAACGAGAAACCATTTTTAAAGGGCTTTCCAAATTCAAATCTCTTTCTAAATATTAAAATTAAATAAAATGAACGAAACTACAATTCGAATTATATATTTTGGCTTTATAAGAAATACCAAATATTTAAATTATTAATGGAACCGGATTCCATTCAGTAGCTAAGTATCAGTAGCTCATCCTGTTAAATTTTAAAAGTCTTTGCTGATGGTTTCTGGTTCTATCTCACGAATAAAGGGTTTTTCAACAGAGACGCTTCAAACGTAAATCGATGGGGACAGCAAACGACGCCATATTTTTTTCCGCTCTTTTGACATTTCTCTTCACTAAGGTTTGCCATTTCATCATGGAAAGATATACGAGCCAACAACGAGTCGAAATTGTTAAAATTTACTACCGAAATTTGGAGTCATTGGCCTCAACTTTAAGAGCGCTACGTCCAATTTATGGTCGTCATAATCGTCCTACCAGATCAACAATTCAGCGTCTAGTGGAAAAATTTGAATCCACAGGCGCAGTACAAAATGTTCCCGTGCCAGTGAGACAAAGAAGTGCCCGTAGTGTCGAGAATATTGCTGCCGCTGAAGCTTCAGTTCAAGAAAGCCCAAATGTGTCTCTCACACGTCGTTCTCAAGCGTTCGGCATCTCTGTGACGTCGTTGTAGCGAATTTTGCGAAAAGATCTTGGCCTACATCCTTACAAGATCAAATTGACGCAAGAACTGAAGCCGCTTGACCACCATAAGCGTCGTATCTTCGTGAATTGGGCAACAACTTGAAAATGATTCGGATTTTCATCGGAAAATCATTTTCAGCGATGAGGCTCATTTCTGGCTGAATGGCTTCGTCAATAAGTAAACTATGCGTTATTGGTCAGACAGCAATCCACACATAATCCATGAGTCATCATTGCATCCCAAAAAAATTTCGGTTTGGTGCGGTTGATGGGCCGGCGGCGTCATTGGGCCGTACTTCTTCCGTGCTGATCAAGACCGGCACATTACTGTGAATGCGAATCGCTACCGTTTAATGATAACCGACTATTTTTGACCCCAATTGTATAATATGGACTTGGAGGACATGTGGTTCTAACAGGACGGCGCCACAAGCCACCCAGCGGATGCCACAATCAATTTATTGGAAACCAAGTTTGGTGAACCTGTTATCTCACGAAATGGCCCAGTCGATTGGCCGCTTCGGTCGTGCGATTTGACGCCGTTAGATTATTTCCTGTGGGGCTGCGTCAAGTCTATGGTCTATGTTAACAAGTCAGCGACGATTGATGAACTTCGTACGAATATCGAACGTGAGATTAAAGCAGTATCGGCCGATTTATGCTTGAAAACCGTCGGAAATAGGGTTCAGCGTCTA
Source organism: Phaonia tiefii (assembly GCA_963931995.1). NCBI lineage: Eukaryota > Metazoa > Arthropoda > Insecta > Diptera > Muscidae > Phaonia > Phaonia tiefii. The sequence continues at coordinate 312,583,534 of OZ008368.1, read as the reverse complement.
AACTTCTGCAAGCGTGCCCGTGGTGGCCATGCAAAAGAAATCGAGCTTCATACATAATGGCATCGAACGTACTTTCACAGCAATAAAGAATTTCATTGGTATCTAAAACGGGTTTTGTTTTATTTAAAAAAAACTTTTGTAGCGCTCTTATTGAAAAACCCGTTAGTAGTAACATCACAGTCTGTGCCCGTTGTTCGCCTGATTTTCGCAGCATCCTAATATTGCATCCTGGTATTGTAATTGTAATATTAATTGGAAGTGATTACTAAATACTGTAACTAGTGATAGCCTTGGTTTCGGTTACATGCGAAAATTAGAATCCAATCCAAATTTCAAAATATTTAAACCACTTCACCCTAATGCCTTACATTGAGATATGGGAATGCAAATATGCCGGCTTTACGTCTACGCACCTAACAGAATATTAAACACAGATGCAAAGATATTGCCACATATGAAGATGTTGATTTGCAGCAACTCGTGAAGGTGCTACCAAGGGCTGTATTTATACACATATACCTTGTGATTTCCAAGAAAGCAAATGTTGACATAGAGATTGTAAGCAAATATTTACTATTAACTTTATTTAAGTTTCTGCCAGAATTAGAAATTGTGATTATTTCTTTATCCACTCCTTACCCAGGACACAGCTGACGGAGTAGTGTAACTTCCCAAATATAAGTGACTTAATACTAAATTTCAAGAGAAATTGAAAAATCTTGATTCCCTGTATAAAACCTCTACACACAAGCATATATTTATGTAAAAGGTGTAGACGGAATACCAAGAACTTGGTTTTGTTTGTTTTTCCTATGTAACGTAAACTCGTAACTTTTCAAAAGGGATTTTCAAAACGAATTTCCATGAACTTTTCAACAAGAAATATATAGTAGATGTAAATTTACATAATTAGTAAAATTATAAACAAACAAAATGTAAAGAAAGTGCGGAAAATTATGTCACAGTTGGGTACAAAGTTGTCAGAGATCAGAGAGCAGGTTAGATAGTAAAGGGTGATAAATTATAATAATCATGTTAAGGCTAAAATAAATTAAGACATAACGTTACAAAACAAAAATAATGGCAAAGATAACCTTTAAGGATAAGAATACCGTGAAACAAAAGGAAATCGAACAAATCTCAAGAAACATAAATTTAAGATATGGAGACAGAAAGTTTCCAGCATTTCTAAAATAGATAGAACACTTTCAGTTGCACATCATTAAAGTACATTAAATTAAGTTCTCATTTGCAATAATCGATTGGCGCGTATTTTGACACATTTAAACAGAAATTATTAAACACAGCAAAAGATTTTTATCAAAATTGTGTTTAATTAAAAATTTGGTAGGTAAGTTACACATTAAATATTTATGTTTATTAATTCTGTGAGCATCTAAAGCAAATGCCAACATTCATCTATGCCTCTCCGGACAACCCCACTAGATGCACATAAATATATTCACATGCATGCATTCCCGGAAAAATAACGAGTACATGGTCCAGTTATAAACAAGAAGCGTGATACAATTGCCGTACATGTCATACAAACACAAATGCTTGGTGTCAATTAACGTGTCGTAAGCCCTAATATATGTAATACAAAGTATCCCAGCAAACCGCAGGGTTTAAAATACAACTGAAAAGGTTTAGATTAGATTAGGTTAAAGTGGCAGCCGTAGACTCTATAGTCGCTTAGACTCGCTTAGACTCTATAGTCCACAGCGATAGTAGATAAATCATCGACTTTTGACTAGTCTCTCCGGATCATTCAATTTTATTGCTTTAAAAAGCCCAACAGTTTGCAGATGGTGACATCAACCACATTTGCTTACTGCGCAAAGGCATTTGAGCCTAGTTTAGCCCGCCGCCTTCTAGACAGAGTGGGGCACAGGCACAGAAGGTGTTTTATTGATTCCACTTCTCCTTCATCCCCGTAGGTTCTGCAAACGACAGCAGGGTGATAGTGCGCTTCAAGTTAGCGCAAAGCCACATCAGCTTGCCGGTCAGAAACCGGCGGTGGTGCAATGGTTTTTATACGTACCTCTTGTACATGATATCCTTGGTTCCATCTCTGCTCTGACAACCTTACATTTCTTTCGGCCGCTGTCAACTCGCATAGTGATGGCGACATTATCGAGTATTTAGCCGTAAAAAAGATTCTCAAAATACCGTTCGGAATCCCTGTAAAAACTGTTGGTCCCTATCAGTGAGTATAAAACTAGAAAGCGCACAGCTCACTGGTTGTGAGAAACTGTCACAAATTCATTCATGAAATGTAAATGGGAAGCCATTTATTAATGTACACCAGCTTGAAATGTACACAGTTCCATACTACTGCCCTCCAGCACCACTAACACCAGCTAGTTGCCATAAAGTCTCAAATTCTGAAGAAGGTTTCTAGAGGTATGCCCATGTGTTCCCTGGTGAATGTAATGTACATCCCACACTAGCAAGTTCATATCATCTCCTGTTCCCTGGTATGTCCTTGGGCCCGGCACACACATAAGATGAAAACTAAACTGTTCCACCACCTCATTAAGAGATCTGCAGTAGTCAAGGGCAGTTCTGGAATTGAAGAAGACAATTTCCAGTGTCTTAACTGAAGTTTTGCTGACAGAGAAAATATTTATTCCCTCTTTGCCACTTCTCTAATTGCAAAGATTTCCACCTGGTAGATACTACAATGATCAGGCAATATTTTTGCAATTGATATCATTCTGTCCTTAGAAAATACATCAAAGCTTTCTATATCGTCAAGTTTAGAACCATCTCTACCGAAGCTCAATAATTCCATTCTGATCTATCAGGAGCCAGAGTGTGGTACTTCTTGTCACAGAGTGGTTCGGTTGGGAAATGTAATTGCGACTAATGAATATTTGTTGTGACAAACACAGGGCCGTGCGGAGGAATTTATTTCGGATGGGAATTTATTAACCGAAAATTACTTTTTGATGTGAGCCCTAATATAAATTGTTATCCAATTTGAGGGATATGATTTCTTTTAAGAAAAAAACACAATAGTTGTTAACGAAATTCAAATGTATACAATTAATTAATTAATTAATTAAAACGTATTTCAAATGTCCTCCACGTCCATTTGATGAATCGAATTAGATAAACCCAATTTTCGAGCACTTTTTCCAGTAAATCAAGTCAAATGTCATGAATAGAATGTTCAATATTGACTTCTATAGCTTGAAGAGAGTCCGGTTTATTGCTAAGGACCAATGACTTCAAATAACCCCACAAGAAATAGTCTAATGGTGTTAAATCATAACTTCTTGGAGGCCATCCAGTATCACAATTTCTTGAAATAACCGAATCACCAAATTATTCTCGCAATAATTTTGTTGTTGCACGTGATGCGTAGACGTTTATGGTGGTCCAATGGATTTAGTTCTTGAGCGATAACCATTTTATATGGATGCCAGGCCTAATCCTTTCTCAAAATCCGCCAGGTTGTAGTTGGGACAGTCCCAATTGTTGACAATGTCTCGAAATCAAAAAATTGGGGACGGCAGCAATATATGTATTCATTACTTCGAGCGGTTATTTGTCTTATTGGAACTTTAATATTATATGAAGAAAATGTACACTCATAATTTGCAACAAGTCGACGAATTTCGAACACAGATGGACAATTATTACGTCCATAAAATCGCAAAAGCGAACGAAAAGTTGCAATTGGAGAACGATTATTTCGATTGAAAAATTTAATAATTTGTAAAAGTTGTTCTTGCGTATATATCTCCATGATGAAATTGTAAACATTACTGGCTACAATGAAAAAAAAAAGGCAGATCATGACACACTACAAATGGCAGAAACGTCAATTAGAAATCATATCACTCAAATTGGAAATCCAGTTACATATATATACATATATATATATATAATTTCTATTGATTCTTAAATTTATTTTGCATTACAAGTAAAAAAAGTCAATCAGTGTTCGAACTCACGGGCGATGCAATAACACGTTTTCGTTACACAATACCTGCTAAATTTCTATGAACACAATAGTAAATGTTACATTGGAATATAAATAAAGAATAGTTTTTGTGCTGAAGGCTCATTTGCATTTGCACTTCTTTTTTCTTACATCTGCTTTAACACTAGATGTAATAGTGTTAAAATAAATAAAGTAATATTTAGCTCACTGAAATAATTGATTCTGTTTTGTCATAAACAGAGCTTCGACGACATACTTGTTTCAATGCTGGCATACAACTGAATAAAAAGCAATCAAATGCTCACTTTTGTTTTGTCATAAAAAGAGCAACGACAAAAAGTATTGAATAGTATAGAGAACTTATTGCACTTTTTTCCGCTTTCAAATAGGGTCTCTTTACAGAAAATTTCAAAAAAAATGCGCCATTTCGACAATGTTATTATATGAAATAATACAAAAAGTTTAAATGTTTCAAAAGACATCAATGTTCTTCATCAAAATTATGAATGGCCCAACTTATGACAAAATGGAAAGAATTACGTTTTGAATCATTCGCCAGATGTCGCCAGTTCTTTTTAGTCATACAATTCGTTCCATGAATTCTCTATACTATTCTATACTCTTTGGCGACGACGATCTGCTTGTTTGTCCGCTGCCGCTACATCAACACCATCATACTTATTTTCAGGCAGACACTATTGCTGTACAACAACCACGTATGTAATCCTAACGCTGTGTGCTGTTTTCATGTGTTCACTTTGATAGATTGCCCTACCAGTGCCTATAGATGTCAATACATCATAACCATCCGTCAAGTGTTCTGATGAAAGGCCGTTGCTGTTTTCATCAAATTTTCTATGACTTTTACGCAGAGTTGTGGCTGTATCTCACCGATGACGCATTGGATCTCGGATTTGAGCTCAGGAATTGTTTCTGGTTTATTCGCGTAAACCTGAGATTTCACAAAACCCCAAAGAAATAAATCGCACGGCACTCGACCGCGTGATGTTGGTGGCCAGTTGACATCAGAATTTCTTGAGGTAATTTGTTCTGCAAATCATTGCTGCAATAAATCGATTGTTTCATGCTGGGTGTGGCAGGTGGTGCCGTCTTTCTGAAACCACATATCGTCCAGATCCACAGCGTCCATTTGAAGCGAAAAGAACTTAGCTATCATGTTCCTGTAACGAATGCAGTTTCCAGTTACTGCAATTTCGGCCTCATCTTCAAAGACTAAAGACTCAATATCGCCGCCTGACCAAAATCGGCACCAGACAGTCGCTCGTTGTGAGTTCATTTGCTTGTCGTGGATTGTATGAAGATTTACTGTGCCACAAATTCGACAATTTTAAGTATTCACGAAGCCATTCACATGGAAATGCGCTTCTTCGAAAAACAGGGCCTTGGTTTGAAAAATTGACACTGACTTCACTTTGCTTCATTACCATGGTCTGCTGGTTTGACGTTCTGAGTAAGGTGAATTTTGTACGCATGAAGGTGTAGGTCTTTTGTGAAAATACGCTGCGCAGTGCTTCGTGAAATTTGAAGTTGTTGCGCACGATGCTGAATGATGTTTTCGGGGTTTCGGCGACACTCTCATTTACAGCAGCTTTGTTTACAAGAGATCGACCGGTGTATTGACGGACAGGAGTCTAACTGTCCATAACCGACACAGTTTCTTCAAATTTTTTTGACCACCCTTCGAATGATTGACACATTAGGTGCACTTTCCCGGCTGACAATTCTTCGAAGTTTGCGAGCGATCTCAGCATAACTTTCTAAATTTTTGTAATCAGTCTTTACAATTATAATACGATGGTCTTTCGCAAAGCCCTCCATGTTTTATAATCGGAATAAACATATGTGACGGCTGCCATATTTCAGAATTGCCACTCGGACGAAACAAAAATGACACTAAATTTAATATGAGTAATCTTACTGATATACTAATTATTTTACGAGTACTTCTACTTCTCTCATCGATTATATTTGCTCGAGTTCTAAAGCAAACAGTTGCTTTTATGGAAAAGTAGCACAAAAGTCATATAACATGATGATAGCAGGTCAAATTACAAATCGGGAGATAATGAGAGTCCCGGTTTCAAATCCCAGCGAAGTGTAAAGTTTTTTTTTCAAAATATTTGTCTTTAATTTGTTTTTAATTGTTTTTAATTCTTGTTTCCGTTTTTAAATTGTTTATGTAAAACAATTCTTCCTATTATTTTAAAGTATCGGAAAAATCAGCAAAAAAAATATTGCATAAAAAGCAAAAAATTGCTTTTAATGGAGGCTTTGGAAGACTTTGCATTTGAACGAACAAGAAGAGTCCTAGTGACACAATTCTTCTGACATCAGCATATCATGTGTGTAGTTTTCTGATGGATTCGTTGTGTTCCGCGGAATCGATAATGCAATGGAAAATGATTTCGCCAAAAGGTTAGCAAAAGTTTTGTTGGGATGCGTTTATGGACTTGCTGTTATCCACGAGTGTGTTAGGGCCCAAACATTGAATACCTATTCTCATGGTCTAGCAAGAGACGATATTTATGATATTTACCAACAGATGTGTAAAATGTTAGACAATTCCAATAAAATATATGTATTCGCTCGAAAAACTTCAACTCAAAAATTGAATGGTTTCATATGTATGTTGCATTATTAGTCATTCTTATACAGGTTTAATTTTTCATTTTAAAAAAAACACATACATACAGCAACTTGATTTTGATACATACAGCAATTTGATTTGGAGAAAAAGCGAAACTGTGCTCAACCTAATCGAAACTCATGCTCTAAAAGGGCAAGTGTGTGGTTCGATTTAAAGACAATGAGTTAAACAAATGAACTCGACCAAAGAATTTCGTTTACCCCCTTCGATTTTGATGAATTTTAGTGCAATTGTAGATCTGTATAAGAAAATAAGATGTGTCAATTTCTGGACCTGTGACCGTACTGATTAGCGAACTATGGCGCTTTGAAAATTGAGACAAATCGTGAAAATGTTCAAATGTGTTTCTGAAGAAATATTTATAACTCTGAAACTACTTGTAATAAAAATCATATTATGATCTTTAATATCTCTGGACTTAAAAAAAGCCTTCTTGAAATTTTGCATACGCGTAAAGAAGCAGTTAGGAACCAACATATATTTGTTGTAGAATTTTAAAACTTTCGCTTTCTGAGATATATTTTCCCGAACTTTTGTCATGCGAAATGACATTTGACCTTTAAAGACTAAATTATAAGTTGTGTAACATTTTAAAAACCCTTTTAATACCTACAAACTGAGGTACTACAACTAGTTTTAGAGTTGTAACTATTTCTTCAGCTACACTTTTCAAAATGTTTACGATTTTTTTGTGATAATTATGCAGGTGATCAAAAGCCACGTCTGCCCAAAAATATCTGTTTATTTCTACGATATACTCGTGCAACTAAGTTGATGTGCCCTAAGTAATATTTTAAAACAGTTTACTATTTTATAAAGGTGTTTGCTTCTACCATTAAAAAATTAAAACGGTTGCTACATTGTTTTGCATGTCAGCGAACGCTAAACATTTTATAATATGGAAAACATTTCGCGTATTGTGGATCCTATTTCAGATCCAAGAGCAGCTTTCAAAAGGCCCTTCGGAACTTTCTATTATTTCTGCATCTAATCCCTTGTCCTGGAGCATAATTTTAATTTTTGTTTTGCTGGCTCATAGTGTGTTGAAGTGAACATTATTACAAATAAATGTAGAGGTAAACAAATTCAACAACTATACAACCATAAATTTGGCAAATAATAAAGAATCGCAAGTAATTCTATGGAACATGTATAAGTTAAATTTCGATATAAAGTTTTACAATAAATCTTTTCGGGAATTACTATGTATCATAATTATGGTTGTGAACGGGAAGAAAATTTACATTGTGCATATGATTATTCAAGAACTTTGACAATTTTATTTATGGCATTTGATCGGCAATATAATATACAAATATTATTTTATTTTTGTATAGATACAGGTGTAAGAAAATTAACTTGTTAAATTTGGGAATTTAGAACATTTAAATGAAAAAGTGTTCCATTTTATATCGAACGTGACCTGCTCTGACCACTTTACGTTTCTTCCAACGACAGTTACGTCGCTTAACGGAGGCATCATTAGCGAGTACTTAGACATGAAAGAGCCTCTCAAAATACCGTCCGGTACTGTTGTAAACCTATAGGTCCCAATCAGTAAATGCAAAATCTAAGAAGCGCACACGTCGCCAATCCTTTCATGAGATGTAATAGGTAACTATTTTGTAATAGGTTCCAATTGTTTAATTTTATTAGCAAGCAATTTTCTGAAGTCTTCAGGACCGTGTTCATAATAAAACACTGTAATACCTCCCTAGTACTCATTAGTTGTTGAATGAAAAAATGCAGCTAACACAGAGCTCAACCCAGGAGAATATAATTGAGCCATGTGAAGACAATGCCAATCTAAAAAAAAATGTTTTCTCTGACGAAGCGCATTTCCATCTGAATGGCTTCACGTATACACAAAATTATCGAATTTGGAGTTCAGAAAATCCTCATGCAATCCATGAGACACAAATGCACCCACAACGAATTTGTTGGGGAATTTGGCCAGGCGGCATGATTTAGCCTTACATTTTTCAAGATGAGGCCGAAATTGCAGTAACTGTGACCGGCATTCGTTACAGGAACACGACAACTAAGTTCTTGTGACTTCAACTGGACGGCATGGATCTAGGCGATATCCTGCTTGGGCAAGACGTCGCTGAAACAATCGATTTATTGCAGCAACGATTTCCAGAACAAATTATCTCAAGGAATTCTGATGTCATCTGGCAACCATCATCATGGAATTTAACGCCGTGCGATTCCTTTCTTTTGGGTTTTATGAAATCTCAGGTTTATGCGAATAAACAAGAAACCAATCCTGAACTCAAATCGAGATCCAAGGCATCATCGGGGAAATACTGCCACATCTCTGTGAAAAAGTCATGGAAAATTTCATAAAATGAATAATGACCTGTCATCAAAGCAGTGGAGCCAAGTGAAGTCGATGCCAATTTTTCAACAAAAAAAGACATCTTCTCCGATGAAGCGCATATCCATCTGAATGGTTTCTTGAATACACAAAATTGTCGAATTCGGGGCTCAGAAAATCCTCATGCAATCCATGAGAACCAACTGCACCCACAACAAGCAACTGTCTGGTACGGATTTTGGTCAGGCGGGGTGATTGGGCCTTATTTTTTTGAAGATGAAGCCGTAATTAAAGTGACTGTGAACCGCATTCGTTACAGGAAAATGATAACTAAGTTCTTGTGACCTCACTGAACCGCATGGATCTAGACGACATGTGATTTTGGCAAGACGGCTTCACCTGCCACACCCCGCATGATCGATTTATTGCAGCAACGATTTTCAGAACAACTTTTTTCAAGAAATTATGATTCAAACTGACCACCAAGATCATGCTATTTAACGCCGTGTGATTTCTATCTTTCGGATTTTGTGACATTTGAGATTTACGTGAATAAACCAGAAAATACTCCCGAGCTTAAAAGTCAAGTACAGCCACATCTCTGTGAAAAGTCATGGAAAATGAATAATGGCCTGTCATCAAAGCCATGGAGCCAAGTGAAGTCAATACCAATTTTTCAAAAACAAGTCATCTTCTCCGCTGAAGCGCATTTCCATCTGAATGGTTTCTTGAATACACAAAATTGTCGAATTCGGGGCACTGAAAACCCTCATGCAATCCATAAGAACTAAAAGCACCCACAGCGAGCAACTGTCTGGTACGGATTTTGGTCACGCGGGGGTGATTGGGCCTTAATTTTTGGACCGTAGGCCGAAAGTGCAGTGACTGTGAACGACATTCGTTACAGGAACATGATAACGGAGTTTTTGTGACCTCAACTGAACGGCATGGATCTAAACGACATGTGATTTTGGCAAAATGGCTTCACCTGCAACACCGCGCATTGCAGCATTTATTGCAGCAACGATTTTCAGAACAACTTTTTTCAAGAAATTCTGATCAAGATCATGCGCTTTAACGCCTTGTGATTTCTTTCTTTCGGATATTGTGAAATCTAGGGTTTACGCGAATAAACCAGAAAAATGCACAGGCTTAAATCCGAGATCCAACGCGCCATTGAGGAGATACAGCCACATCTTTGTGAAAAAGTAATGACAAATTTCATGTGAATAGTAATGGCTTGTCGTCAAAGCCGTGGCGGCCATTTGACGAATATTTTACTCCATATTTAATCGGAATGTGTCCTCTGTAGAATCCAATAAAAAAAACCACAATTATCTCATTCTGTGTCCATTCTTCTTACTGAGACACTCTATAGTTTGGGGAATCTGTGCCTGAGGATTTGAGTCTCAACGTACAATGTCCGGCATAAGGTTGATCCATGCGTATGATCCAACCATGTATATGATCCAACCAACGAGAGATATGGCTGTATCTCACCAATGATCCATGTGTATGATCCAACCATCGTGGAGTCAGTCTTTTATACATCGCCTTTTAGATGAAAGTCTAAAGACAATTGTTGAATAACAGATTGGACCTTATCAGTGTACTTTTACACTGGCCAAATATTTACGCTGCGGCAAATCCTTGAAAATACCCACAAAAGAAAATCTACACATACCATTTTTTTGTCGATTTTAAAGCTGCTTTCGATAGAACTATAGGGGGTAAGTTACAATTGCAATATAAAGAGGAAATAGGAATATAGAAAGGAAAAATTTCAATATCTCTGCTACTTCCGCGATGAAATCTAAATTAATCCAAGGGTTAATAAAATTTGTACAATTATTTTTGAACCCTTTTATAATATTTAAGCCAATCCTAAAATAACTTCGTAATTTTCGGCCCGATTATTGGATCCACTGGTTTATTTATATGCTTTTGACTGATTTTTGCCATTGTGTGTGGCCGTCGGTGGTGCAATGGTTAGTGTGCGTGCCTCTTGTACAGGAGATCCTGGGTTCGATCCCTGCTACGACAACCTTAAAATTTCTTTCGACGACGGTCACCTCGCTTAGTTGCGGCGAAACTATCGAGTACTTAGCCATGAAAAAGCTTCTCAAAATACCTTTCGGAACCGATATAAAACTGTAGGTCCCAATCAGTGAGTATAAAACTATAAAGCGCACAGCTAACTGGTTGTGAGAAGCTCTCCCCAATTCCTTCATGGGTTTTAATGGGAAACCATTTATTTTATTTTTATTTCAAACTGGACACTTTTGTTTCACCACGTTTTTAAACTTTAAAACCAATGTGGCTTCAAAACATATTTGACTATTGAAAACTGATTGTACTTCTAAACATGAATAATTTACTGTACTTTGAAAATCTGCTCACGAAAAACGCATATTTCATTGCACCTTAATATGTCCATTGGCAGACATACATCTAGGCGCGCCTTAACTGCCCTTAGTTTATGAATTGCACACTTAACTATGCACATGCTAATAAATGTCCTAAACAGTCGAGGCTAAAAATGAAATTAACACTGAACGCCAACAGCCAACATTTACTCAAAGACATAATTTCAAGCTTAGAAGACTGTTGGTACTGTTTCATATACCATAAGCAACAGTAACACTAGGTATCAGCTAACATTTTGCAGCAATAATTAGAACACTAATTACCCTCAGCTTCACATAAGTGTAGCATCACATTGAGTACAGGCTGAGCCACAAAAAAGTTGCACTCCGCACTACAGACTATTTAAAAATGTAAGCAAGCAAAGAAGATATGATAGGAAGCAGTAGCAGTTAGTCAGTATTATTTTTACGAGTATCCGCAAGAACAGGATATAGGACAGTGAGGGGGAATAGAGAGAAGGATTAAAAGGAAGGATGAGATTGCTTTTAGCTGTGGCAAATATGCACACATCGAAACACAGGCTCAAGATGATGGCAATCTCTTGCCTTGCAGCAGGTCCTTACCAAGACCCTTTTGTTTATCATCCCATGAGCCATATTTTGTGAACTTAGCGTGTTTTTTATGTTTCTTGTTGGGTCGTTTTCTGTTTTTTGTTTTGTGTTGCTCATTGTTCTTCGGCCCTTCATAACCTGCAGCACTTGGCATACATTTTGGTGCACAATGACAGTTTTGTAGCTAAAAAAAATTAAGATAACCAGTCATGCAAAATAATTTAACATCAAAACAGTCATAACTCAAAATTTACAAATTTCCAGTAGAGGCAAAAAACTGATTGTGGTAAGTTACAAAATTTATGAAAAATCTCAATAATGGTTATATTCATAATGGTTTTTTTTTGACGAAACGGAAAAACTATGACTACAGATTTTTACTGCAGATAGAAATGGTCCTCCGTTAGCGATTTTAAGCTACAAAATTTAAATCTATATATTACGAGTTACGACGACATTGGGTGGATTTGGGTAACTTTTTTTTGTCAAGATGGGGCTCAGACATGTATACATGGAGAAATGGAGGGGTGAATATGGGGACAGCTGTTTTTTCATGGCAGTATTGTCAAGTCTTCATCGGGCATATTTTCCCACTGTTATACGTATTTCTCATTGTATTTCTGGAAAAAGTTTTTAATTGTACAGCGTGTCTCAGTAAGAATGCACTTTTCCATTTTAAACAAAAACACGTATTTTTTTAGATTGTTCCAATTTTTTTTATTGAACTGTAAAGAAGACATATTCCTATTAAATACGAAATAAAACTTCCGTCAACTGACCTCCATGGGTCTGGTGATAGGCCGTTACTAGTTTCGTGAATTTTTCCATTAATTTTCAGAGAGATGTGGCTGTATCTCGCCAATGACGCGTTGTGTCTCGAATTTGGGCTTTGAAAATGTTTCTGGTTTATTCGCATTAACCCTAAAAAAAGAAATTGCACGGCGTTAAATCACATGACTTTGGTGACTGACATTAGAATTTCTTGACATAATTTGTTCAGGAAATCGTTGTTGCAATAAACCGAATGTCTCATGCGCGCTGTATGTCCATGCCCTCTAGTTGAGGTCACAAGAACTCCGATATCATGTTCCTTTAACGAATGCCGTTCACTGTCACTTCAATTTTAGCCTCATCTTCAAAAAAGTATGACCCAATCACGTCGCCTGACCAAAATCCGTAGCAGGCAGTTGCTCGTGCTTTTGTTTCTCATAGATTGAATGAGGATCTTCTGAGCCCCAACAACGATAATTTTTGTGTATTCACGAAACCATTCAGATAGAAATGCGCTTAATCGGAGGAGATGGCTTCTATCGAATCATTTGCATTGACTTCACTTTGCTCCATTACACATTGAAGGAACTGGCGGCGCTTTCCATGGTCTGCTGGTTTGAGCTCCTGAGTAAGCAGAACTTTATACGAATGAGGGTGGATGTCTTTAGTCAAAATTCGCTGCGTAGTGCTTCATGAATTCAAGTCGTTGAGAACGATGCCGAATTCACGTTTCCGGGTTTTCGGCGACACTCTCGTTTACAGCAGGAAAATTGTCAAGAGACCGACCGGTACACACAGGGAAAAGATTAGTTGGAAATCAATTCAGGTATTAGAAAATCGATGATAAGGTCTATATTTTGATTAGAATTCCTTATTGTCAAACATCAGAATTATTTGTCGATGTTATTGATAGATTAAAAATAGATCTTACTAAATACAAATTGCTACCACCGAACTTTAGTTGTATTAACCAATTGCTACTACCGAACTTTAGTTGTATTAACCGAACTTTGGTTGTATTAACCATTCATCTGAAATGGAAGATACAACTAATAAAAAGTACAATATTAGAATTAGTTTTGAAATATTAGTCACCGTAATCATAATTTAGTTTCTGTTACAAAAACACTTGTTGCAAAGTTACGAGTATGTATTCGAGTTTTCACAAGAGGCTTTGTTGTTAAAGAGAAACTATTGGAATGTTACACGAGGACTTTACAGAAAAACTAATATTTTAAGCAGAAAGTGATAAACAATGTTGTGAAAAAACAATAAAGTGTATAGATATCAGCCAGCGAAGAATACATATTATCATAAACTGAGGTGAAGTGAGACATTTAAATATAATCGTTGAATATGACGCCACTATTGACGCCTTCACAAACACATGCAGACAATTGTGGACACTTGGCTGGAGGAACTATGATTGTGAATGACACAAACTAACTTAAACATACATATGATAGCCAGGGTAACCCATCCCCATTTTTGATCGAAAATATGAAAAATTTAGAAAGATTGTCTGTATTTGTTTTTCGATTGGACGCTCCGGTTTCGAGATATAGAAATTGTTTCATATTTTCGATAAAAAATGGGCACGAAATACGAACCCTGATTACAAATAATAATAATTTTTTTTATATTTAAATATAAAATACACAATTTTAGTAAAAAGTTATTTTTTTAACTTTTTTTTCTATAAAATTCATAAGGGGTTAAAACATCACCAAATGGTTGTGACAGCCGTCAAATTCAAGTAATTACTTTAGTTGAGCATTCCAATATATTTTTTGGTACAACCGAATTAGTTTTTTCATTTTTTGTTCATCCAACTAATTGAGTATTCACCACTACAGGATAATTTGATTGCTAGAACTAAAACTAGATATACAGATCACATTTATTTCTTGTTTCTGTGGCGTCAATTAAATATTTCAGTTCTTGCAACCAAAACTGAATTACAAATCAATTGATATGCTCAACATTTGGTGATACTGAACACAATTATTGGTAATCACAACAGAATAATGTGATAGTCCAAATAACCGCCAAATTTTAGTTGGCTGTAAATATAGTTGTGACAACGAATATCTTCTCTGTGTGTACGTTGACGCAGAGGAGTCTTACAGTCCACAACCGATCCGTTTTCTTATAATTTATTTGCAACTCTTCGAATGGTTGACACATTAGTTGCACTTTCTCGACTGAAAACCCCGCAAAGTTTGCGAGCGGTCTCAGCATAACTTTCAAAATTTTTGTAATAAGTTTTCGCAATTATAAAGCGTTGTTCTTTCGTAAACCGCTCCATTTTTAGTAATCGGAATAAACATATGTGACATTTGAAAATTTTCAGAGTTACCAATTGCAAAAAAAAATTACACCAAATTTAAAAGGTGCAACTCTACTGAGACACCCTTTACGAGCAAACAAGGTCAGGAATATTTTTCTAAATGAAAACTTAGTGTAAAGTATGCGCGATTCAAATTTCAAAATGCTGCCGTGAAAAACAAAACTCCTATCAAAATTTTGAAAAAATGTTTTTCTCTTTATGCTCGTCATAACACGTCTCCATATTTACCAAAAAAAACTATAAACAAAATACAATACGAATCAAAACTTAAACGGCCAGTATGGGACTATAAGTACCATCGTTGATGTTCCCATAATCAACACTACAATACGCATCTCTTGAGACTCCCTTCGAAAAAATTTTTCGCTGTACCTTTCTGCCTACACATAGATACATACTATCACTCACTGTACAAGACGAACAGTAACAAATTATAAAATGCGAACACTTACAGAATTTTGCAATTTTTACATTTTGTAAGCAAACAAATCAACGGTGATAGCGCTGTACACCTGTAAAAGGATAACGCTGGGTCACGAACAAGCGAGTAGTTAAATAGCTGTATCCGGCAATAGTTAGACCGATAATGCTGTATGGCGTTATCGTCTGTACCATGCAACATCTGTATTTTTGGAAGGAAGTTCCTTATCGCACGTTCCGGGATGGAATTAAATGAAAAAAATAAACAATTACAAACACCTATTATCAATTATATTGTTTATTTTTGCTTTGGTTTGTGTCTAAACTAACTAGATGTCTAACATATGTTGGGAAATTTCTTGTTTACGGTGAAGTTTTCTAGGTGGAGCCTGTAACCAATATTTAGTATATATTGTAGTTTTTAATCCAATAAAAAGTAAATTTAAAAACGCCAAAATAAAGGATGTTTAAAAAATCACATTTTCTTAAATAAGTACGGTGTTTTAAAAAAAGGAAATTTTCTCAAAAAAATACCTATTCGTAAACAAAGTACCTTTTCTTAAAAAAATACATTATCTTAAAGAAGTATCTTAGCTTAAAAAGTAAATTTCCTTACAAAAATACCTTATCTTAGAAAAAGTATTTTTTTTTAAATAAGTACCTCTCTTAAAAAAGTAAATTTTCTTACTTGACGATAAAGCAGGCTTTGATGTATTTTATCAGGATCTAGGGCTAGCCACTGCGAAAAGATTGTCTGATCACTGTAGTGTGATCATGCAGAACTGTTATATAAAAAAGCATGGTTCCCCGTTACATTCCATGAAGGAACTTAGGAGGGCTTCTCACAACCAGTGAGCTGTGATCTTTCTACTTTTACACTCATCATTGGGACCTAAAATTTTACACCGGTTCCGAACGGTATTTTGAGAAGCTTTTTCATATCTAAATACTCAATAGTGTCACCGTCACTAACCGAGGTGACCGCCATCGAAGGAAATTTAAGGTGGTCAAAGCAAGGATCGAACCCACATTCTCATACACAAGAGCCGCGCACACTACCATTGCACCACCGACGGCCACACATATACTATAATCTCTGATATTCAAGCTACCATTAAGGCTCTGGAAATTGTCTCCCTGAATTCGAGAACTATTCTCGACTGTTGCAAATCTATGAAAGAGAAGGCTTAAAGGTTTAATAGCTATTCATATATATATTGTGCCACAGGAACATACCAACAAAGTGAAAGCCGTAGAACTTGCTAGGCTAAGCCATGGTATGACGAAGAATGTCGCATTGCAACTGATGAAAGAAACGCTGCACGTATGGCAACGAAACAGTCAGTTACAACGCGTGCTGCGAGTGAGCGGTACAAGAGGCTGCAGAGGTAGGAAAACCAACTATTTAGGTGGAAAAAATGGCAGTGCGAGCAGAGGGAGAGTGAAAAAACGAAATGTGCAGGATAAATGGTGACAGGGTAAGAACAGGGTAAGAAGATCGAATAACTGGCCTAATAAGCTGTATCGACATAGCTCTATTCCCAATTTTGTTTCTCTCTTATGCGAAATTCATTGTTAATTCTTTAATTATAAAAAAAATCCAATGAGTGTTCGAACTCACGGGCGATGTGTTAACACCTTTTTGCTACACGGTACCTGTTCGATTTCTATGAACACATTCGTAAATTTTACATTGGAAAATAAAAAACAGCGTTCAATCATATGATGACGTCACAGTTAAATAATATTAATATGTACTTAAAATTATTTAAAGACCCAGTGCAAGCACATGTGTCATTATTTTCTTGCTCAATACTTTTTGTTTTATTCCCACAAAAGTCAAAGAATGCAAAGCAACAGACACTTGTACATACATACATACATACATTGTTATATTCGTACGATATAACCGAAGATCAACATAAAATACTTTTTTAATATTACTCCAAATTAATACTCCAAATTAAAACACTTAAATCTCGGCTCGCCGATATCGGATCGCCTTAATTTTTGGCCTAAACTCTTCGTCGAAACCCGCACTAGCCTTTTAATCCAAAAATTAATAAAATCGGCTATGAATTTCCGGAGAAAATCGCGTGGGAAAATTATATGAAAATCGCCCAATAATCACTTTCAATACCGACTGCCAAGCAACGAACAAACAAACGATGATTTACTCTTACAAACCTAACACTTGCGTATGTATTAAATTTATAGTTTACTGCCCTAGAGGCGCGCGTATAGATGTTAACACATCAAAAATTTATTTTTTAATAAAAATTTTTTTTCACTTGTTTACGCTTTCCCCCCATTGTGCAATGCCAGGCGTTGCATCGTTATGTATGATGACAACAATTTGTAAGTCAAGTGTAAATTCCATATATTATGAGAATGCTTGGAGGGTTAGTTCTACTTACTTACATTACCAATACAGATACAGACGACACACGCACAACATTACCCACATCCGTTGCAGTACAAGTCCCTCCTTATGTCTACTACATGTAATATGGATGTGTGTGTATTTTGTTGTTTTTGTGTTGTTGTTGTTATTGTTGCTGTTGCTGTTGAGCGTACATTCAAATTAAAGGCATTTAATGTCAACATCAGATGGTTGCATCAAGGAAGCTAAAGTCTCATCGTTTGTTTCTTCTTCGCTTGTTCCCAAAACAGAGGCATATTATAATGCAATCTAGGCGAGATGCTTGAACAACTTCCTCTAAATGACAACAGGGACATACACGCACATACAAATTTCCATATTTACCGTGGAGAAGAGAGAGAGCTGCAGTTTGAGTATTCTGTGTTAATGGTTAAAATTGAATTAAATACAAAGAAGAATTGCGAAAATGTTTATATTATATATAATGCAAAAATCTTAAGAATGAAATGCATTCTGAGGTGTAAAGCTATTATGGTATAGGGAATTCCCACGACATGATACTCCTGCTGAAATAGAGCAAGGATGAATTTGAGAAATTTTAAAAATTGAAAAGATGATTTCTAATAGATTTTACTTTGGGGAAAGGTATAGTTACGAGTGTTGCTTGGGATGATATTTAATAAACGTTACGGCGTAAATTAGTCATTGTGCTCGAATGCTGGGAAATGTTTCAAAACTTAAGAGACAGCAAAAATCTGTAGACGTAATTCTATTGCGACTTGCATAAAATTCATTTTTTTTTTTTCTTTTGGGCATTGAAGGACTACAAACCAAATACACTCCGATTTAGTTATTTAAAGGCACTAAAAATTCCATATTCAGCACCCTGTATCTTTTGCAATTTGTAACTGATTGCAGAATTTTAAAATGGAAATGGAACCTAAACATCTTGAGATATAAAACAAATCATGACAATAGTGGTTTGTTAACTAAAGAACTTTTTTTCAGAAATTTATAAAAAAAAGTCAAAAAAATTTTGTTTTTTTTGGTTCACTTGAATAAAGGCACTTTAACTAATTTTAATGAAAAACAGTTTTTCTTGTTTTTCTAATTTAGTTTAGTTTATTTAAGAACTATTAGTAGTGGGTACAACCCGCTTTGTTTTTAATGCCTTCAAATATACAGGTTTTCATTGAGAGATAAAGAGAATTTATGTAATCCAACGAAATTTGATTCCAAGCATCCTTAATGGCCTGAATTAGTGACTGCCTGTCATCAAATTGTCTACCTCCTTCCTAGACCTTACGAGATAAATAACCCCAGGCATTTTCCATAATGTTTAGATCTGGCGAATAGGGTGGCAAATCAAGAATATTAACATTTTGGCTTGCATTGAACTGCTTTACTACTCTGGCGTTGTGTATAGGGGCATTATTCTGTTGCAATATCCAATATATGGGACCAAATAGTTCACTGCACTTCGGAAAATCCGATTCCAATGACGTTTTAAAGCTTGCACCAGTCATTTTAGCACTTTGAAATTCAAGGTTGATGGTCGCATAGTACGTAATAGCACACCACACCATATCGCCTCCCTCTCGGCTGTGATGTCGCTTCAAAAAACGCTTTTCTATGTGCAGTTATAGCCATCAGACCTATCCAAATTAACCTTCTTCTCATCCGTAAATACAACGTTTCTCCAGTCATTTACATGATCTTTTTGCTGCACATCCCATATGGAATGGGAATGGAATCCGCTTTCCTTACGAGGAGCATTTAAGTGGCGGCTTTTTTGTAATTTCAGGTATTTAGTAAACTCACAGCTCTTAATTACTCTGCGTACTGATGACTTTCTCGCTTCTACTCCAGCTTGAGCTCCTATTTTTGACAAGGTTGAGGCAGAATTAGAAACAATTCTGATGATTTTTCTTTTCTCATACGTAGATAAAGACAATGAAACCCTTCTATTAACATTTTTTCCATACCCCTCGGGGTCTTTGATGTAATTGTCGAGAACTGTTGGGCTCCGTCTAAGTCTTCAGCTATTGCGCGGTTAGAATATCCTTCAGAACGGTAAACATCGATTTTAGGTTTTTCCGATAGATTTAAAATTTTTTGTTTTACCATTTTCACTCGTAAAATGATTAAGATGTAATAAATTATAATAAAAAACGCTCCCTACAAAAAATTACCGCATACTATAAAAATCATAAAAAATATGGACATTTTTAGTTAAGAAACCACTATTACCATGATTTTTTTATATCTCAAGATGTCTAGCTTCCATTTCCATTTTAAAATTCTGCAATCGGTTACAAATTGCAAAAGCTACAGGCTGCTGAATATAGAATTTTTAGTGTCTGTATATGAGTGAACCGGAATG
Organism: Phaonia tiefii; assembly: GCA_963931995.1. Classification (NCBI taxonomy): domain Eukaryota; kingdom Metazoa; phylum Arthropoda; class Insecta; order Diptera; family Muscidae; genus Phaonia; species Phaonia tiefii. The sequence goes on along the minus strand of OZ008368.1, from coordinate 312,563,306 downwards.
TATAACTATAAAAAAATTAAAATTAACTTCTTAGAAATTTCAACAACTCCCTTACAGTGGAAGTTATTAATATTTAAATTTATGTACCTTAATCATATTCCGATATATCGCACGATTACGAAAAGCTTTCGAATAAAAAAGTGTAACACAAGACTAACATATCTATTCATAAATTTTTATCAAATTCCAAATTATTATTCAAAAATCTCATCACGTCATATTTTACTTTACATCTACGTTACTGTCACAATCATCTACTGATTACACATTACCCTTTTCACATGATATAGGGCACCGGGAATAAGAACACTCTTGCCGTATTCGCCATTTAATTACGGTTTAATTATAATGTAAACAATTTATTATAATATACGTTCTTGCTTTAAAAGTCACCCGCCTCTCATTTAAAACGCCATGTAAATATGAAATATATACAACCAACAACGAGCTATCAACACACGGCTTCAATTAATTCAATTAAGTATCAGAAGCCTCAGCCAAGAAGACTCTTCTAAGTGCAAACACTTGTAAGCCAGGCGTTCAATGCAGCAGCACTTTGCATTATTTCACATGAACATCTCGTTAGAATTGTTTGCATACAGCTTCATCACAGTGAGAAAATGTTATATTTTCCATAAAATGTAAAAATTTCCCAGCGTGTAATTACCAAAGGACGAGAGGAATAAATGCAGGAGTTGCATTGCCATCCTCGATTTCCACTTTTCCTTTGCATTTATTTTTTTTTGTTATACCGCAGCTAGTTTGCCTTCCTTAATAATTCGCACACGTACAATTTTAACATTGTTTATAATACCTTTGGTAACACACACATGGCCGTGCAGCACTGGGATATGTGTTTTGTGTGCATTTGCGTGCGTGTGAGCCTGCGAGTGTATGCCAATTTACATATGTACACATGTACATGCATTCTGTGCTGAGAATATGAAATACGTGATGAGTTTTTATTAACGCGGCATTTTGTTGCATGTCAGTGCAGTTGCATATGCATAAAGGGAATATAATTTTTTGAAGTTTACAAAGTTTGCATTGTACATAGAGTCGTATAGTTACTGCATAAGTAACGTGGTGTCGTATAACAAAATACAGTGAGTCAATATTCGTTGTGGGGTATTGGCGGCGAATATGTTATTTTTTACCCAGAGTATATGAATTATGAGTAAATTCTGAAAATTGTTGTTCCGTAAAATTGTTATCATATACATACATGTTTCCCTACGATATATGACGATCTACCTGAAATTACTTATTTAAGAAAAAAATTGAAATGGAATAGAAATAAAAACTATACATTAAAAAATTACATGAGGTGTCAGAGGACACCCGGTTGGAACGAATTTCCTTTCGCTATATATTATGTACTAGTTAGTTCCAACACGCCTAAGGCGCCTGCTGAAAAATACTGTAATTTAAATGGATCTTTACGAAAATTTACTTTTTGTAAAATGATAAACTTTTTTTAAGAAATTTTTTATTTATTGAAAGCATTTTTTAAAAAAAAGTATATTTTTAGGTCCCTTTTGTAAGAATATATATTACATTTTCCCGATAAGGTCCTTTCTTTGATGAGAGGTACTTCCATTATCAAAAGCTAATGTTTTTCTGTAAGAAAAAGCCTAAGAGTATGAGTATTTTTAGAAAGAAATACTTTTTTTAAGAACTGGTACATTTTAAAGAAGTGGATAGGATAAGGTTATTTTTTTAAGAAAATTTACTTATCTTCAGGAAGGCTACTTATCTCAAGAAAAGAAAAGAAAAGGTATTATTATATTTTTAAGAAAGGGTACTTTTAAGAAAGGGAATTTTTGTAAGAAAAGGTATTTTTTGTAGGAGAAGGTATTTTTTTTTTTTTGAAGAAAAGCTTGTTTTTTACGGAAAAAACGGAAAATTTTAAGAGTAGGTACTTATCTCAAGGAAAGTTATTTTGTTTTACAAAAAATTTACTCAAGCTAGTTTTTTAAGAAAAGACATTTTGTTTTAAGATAATGTACTTTTTTAAGAAATGGTACTTATTTAAAAAATTATTTTGTTTAAGGAAAGGTACTTTGTGTAAGAAAATTTACTTTTCTAAGCAAAGGTACTTCTTCAAGATAAAGTATTTTGTTAAGTATAGGTACTCTGGTTAAGAACACGAATCGGTATTTTTTTGAGAAAATGAAATTCTTTTAAGAAAACGCACTTATTTAAGAAAATGTAATTATTTTAAACTTCTTTCACTTTGGCTTTTCTAAATTTATTTTTTATTCGGTTCAAACTACAATATGTAATAAAAAGGCTCCACCCAGAAAATTTCCCATGAAACAAGAAATATCCCCCCAGTTGTTATATTTTAGTCTAGACACAAACCAAGCCAAACGTACGAGTGTAAGAGTAAGTGTGCTGCCAAATGTAATTCCATGCTCAAGGTTGTACTTCATGGATTTGCCAGTCTTGTAGTTTGGCTTTTATAAATTTACTTTTTATTGGGTTCAAAACTACACTATGTTATACACAAGCTCCACCTAGAAAACTTCTCTTTAAACCAAACCAAAAGTACCCAATATAGTTGATAATAATGGGTTGTAATAAAGTAGTTAAAAAAAAGTTGTTTAAAATGTTTTCATTTAGCCCCCATCCCGCAACGTGCGATAAGGAACTTCGTTCGAAAAATACAACATTTCTAATGTAGGAATATACCCTTTTTTCTTTTCTAAGCGAATGTTAACACAACCAAGTAGGGTGTTGCTACTGTGTAAAATACCTTCCCTTTCATACACATTTACTGGGTTTGACGGTAAATGTTTTTGCTTCACACGGTATGATTTTTGCACAAGCCTGAAAACTTTATTCACTGAATTTGAAACTGATTATGTCCTGTATTCTAAAAGGGTGATCCGTGTGTCTGTTCCAACTATCGCGGTATCACTTTGTTATCCATCGCGTATAAGGTTTTGTCGAGCGTATTATGTGAAACACTAAAGTCAATTATTGAAAACCTGATTGGACCTTATCAGTGTGGTTTTAGACCAGACAAGTCCACGACTGACCAAATATTCACGCTACGCCAGATCGTGGAAAAGACCCACGTAAAGCAAATCGATACATATCACTTTTTGTCGATTACAAACCTACTTTCGATAGCCCCATACGGGGAAAACTGTACGAAGATATGTCTGAACTTGGTATTCCGGCAACGCTGATCCGCCTTTGTAGAATGACGCTGATCAACACCAAATCAGCAGTAAAAGTAGGGAAAGACCTCACTGAACCATTCTGTACCAAGCGAGGACTTAGACAAGGCGACACACTTTCATACAATCTCTTCAACATTTTTATGGAGATAATAATGAAAAAGGCTGCATTAACACGAAAAGCGATATGTTGCTGGCGTATGCTGACGACATAGACATCATTGGGCGAAATTTGAGAGAGGTTACTGCAGTATTTTCAAGAATCGAAAAGGAATCAGCGAAGGTGGTCTTGCTGTTAAAGAGGGCAAGACAAAATTGATGGTGTCAACGACTAGAGAAAGCTCTCGACTTGGTCCGCACTTGAACGTTGACAACCGATTTAATTTTGAAGTGGTAGGTGAATTTGTCTACCTTGGATCCGCCGTGACAAGAGGACAACAACGTCAGCCTGGAGATAGATAGGAGAATTGTGCTTGCAAATAGATGTTATTTATAATATATAACATCAGTATATATATAATAACATCAGTAGATAAAGTGAGACTGAAAACTTCAGTAGCGGTTGTACCAAGATTATATGGTTTACCTAAAATACATAAAGAAAATTTTCCATTACGACCAATTTGTTCATCAATAAATTCACCTTCACACAATTTATGTAAATACATAGTAAATTTCCTTTAAAAATTAACAGAAAATTTTAAATATAATGTTAGCAATTCGGTACAATTTAAAGATAAATTAAAGGGTCTTTCGATTGAAAATAATGAAAAATAATATCACTTGATGTGGTGTCGTTATTTCCTAGTATTCCTGTTGATTTGGCCATTACAATTATAGAAGAAAATTGGAACAAGATTTCAGAGTTAACAAATATGAATAAAAATTTATTCATGCAAATTATAAAATTCTACATTGTTGATAATAGATATTTTCAATATGATGAGAAAATATATACACAACTAAAACGACTTCCTATGGGTTCTCCAGCATCTCCAATAATAGCAGATATCGTAATGGAAAAACTATTAGATACATGTTTGGAAAAATTGACAGTAAAACCTAAAATAATAATAAAATATGTAGATGACTTATTTTGTGTAGTGAAAGAGAATGAGATTGACATTTTATTAACAACTTTAAACTCATTTGATCAAAGCATCAAGTTTACTATTGAAAAAGATGTGAATTCTTCAATTTCATATTTGGACACATTAGTGATAAGGAAAGGAAATAAATTATTAACAGATTGGTATCAAAAACCCACTTCGTCAGGTAGAATTATAAATTATTTTTCAAAATACCCAAAGAGAATTATTATTAACACAGCCAAAAATCTAATAGATAGAGTATTAAAAATAAGTGATAATAGATTCCATAAGAAAAATAAGGAAATAATTAGAAATATATTAGTAGATAATAGCTCTCCTAATAAACTCATTTGCAAATTGTTAAGACGATACGATATTAGAAAATCACGCAATGGAGATGAAATGTTAGAACCAAAAGTTTATAAATCATTAACTTTTGTACCAGGGTTTTCGGAAAGAATAGAAAACTCAAACATATATAACAAAAGGGAATATAAAATGGCACATAGGATAATTAATAATGTTGGAAGATTATTTACAAAAACTAAAGATAGAATAAAAAAATCAGATAGGTCAAATTTAGTATATAAAATACCATGTGGTGGTAATGATATTGAACAATGTGAGAAAGTATATGTCGGAACAACAGGGACAAAATTAAAAACGAGAATAGCAGGACATAGGCATGACCAAAAGTATAGGAATTATATTTCAACAACGAAAACAGCGTTATCAACTCACTTTAGAGATTTCAATCACTATCCGGATTTCGAGAATACATCTATTTTAAACACAGAAAATTATAAAAAACGTAGATATATGTTAGAAATGTTACAGATTAATAATGTTCCATTTGAAAAAAGGATAAATTTTAAAGTAGACACAGATAACTTAGCTCAAAATTATAGATGTTTATTAAATAAAAATAAAAATGTTAATAATAGGGGAAATTAAGTCAAAGGCCGCGAATTTTTGCGGTCTCGCGGTTTATTTTTAACAATTTAGGAAATTTTAGAGTTTATTATCAAGTTTGCAATTTCTTGAAATTTTGCAATGTTAGTGATTTTGAGAGATTTCTTACTCTTTAGAGCTTTGGCGATTTTTAATTAATGTTGGAAATCATTGTCATAATGGGGTTGGCAAGGTTTTGCGGATTTTCGCGAATTTGGTGGTTTTTGGCCATTTCTTTTGGTTATATTGATTATTAGGTAATTTTGTAACTTGTTTAAATTTTAGTAATTTTTCGCTAATTTTCGCAAGTTTTTATCAGTTGCACTAAAAATGGTAGAATCTTAATTAATAAAAACAAATAGGTTAATAATAGGATAAATTAACACAAATGTCTTAAAATATTTTAAAATTTTGTTCAATTTAATATTTCTACTTTTTGTAAACTTTACTGTATTATAATATGTATAAATAGTATTACTTTTCACAATTTGTCAAAAATTTTCATTTTAATTTGTATTGATGTTTGTTTTTTATAATTAATATAAAAACTTTCCTGAAGAAGATTTCCAAAGGAAATCGAAATATCGAAAAGAACAAAAAGTTTTATAAAATCGGAAGAGACCTAAAGCTGGAACAATTAGTCGAGAATAATTAAAACTGATAATGATATAAAATTCATATAAAATTGATAATGAAATGAGTTTGCCTACGAAGTCGGGTGATTCCATTTGAAATTGAGAGCCAGGCATCCGGTATTAATACCAAACTGCAGTATTATTATTTTTCCCTTATCAAATAAATGAACGCAGAAGTTGAAAAATCAATTTAATTTTAAAATTTTCGTTTTGAGTTCAACAAATGTTCATAAGCGTGTTTAAACAAAATGGTAAAAAAAACTTTGGAAAATATTAAATACAAGCCAACCCCACAGACTTCGTCCAGAATTTTAGTAGGGAGAAAAACAAAAAAATATATAGCCTAGAGCCCTCAGTGATAACACAGCATTCAAGTGGTGAAAGAATTTTTAAAATCGGATACGTAGTTTAGAAGATTACCTCCTACATACAAACTAACAAACATGTCCTCTTTATAATATTTATTGAACATAATAAAACACTCTATTTATACCAGAGTAAGTAAAAATTCCGCCTGCGAGCCGAAAAATTTAGCTCCTCCTCAATATATAGCTCTCAATCCGAGTTTAGGAAAATTAAAATCTCGAACGAATTTAAGTTTTAAAATTTTTGTTTATTTGAATCGCTTCCGAGTGAATCAAATATAAAAATTAAAGTTCGATTTGGAGATTAATTTTTACTCAAATTTTAAATTTTATATAATTTTTTCTTTAAAATTTACATAAAAATGTTTTCAGTCAAAAAAAAAAAAGTTTTTTTCAAAACTTGATAACGTTTTTATTCATATACATAAGTACAATTTGGAAATTTAACGTTTTTTTCAACATTGATGTAAAGTATTAAAACGAACATTGTTGAAAAAGTTATTTCACGTTTCAGTTCAGAATTTATTTTCAATTTATGTGATATTTATTTTTGTTGGAAACGAATAAACTATCGTTTTCCGACCATTGTTGAGACCATTGTCCTAATATAATTTGGATTTTCTGCATCATATAGAGGAGTTTTGTAATCCAAAGAGAATTGGCAAATCGTATTGGGCCTCCCTTAACACTATCGGAATGTATGTATGCATGTAATGTAGGTAACATTTCACATTCAGGCTAATTGCACAGCGCTACCAAATATATACTTTAAAGTGCAGTGCAATTCTTCTTCCTTGTATTACTGTTTACAAATTTGTGTAATTTGAAACTAAAACAGTTGTTAAGATAATAGCTTAAAGTTCCAACTGGGTGCATTCAAAGTGATGTTGTTTCACTCAAAAAGGGTCGACTTGCATATCTGTCTGAGAATTAGTGTAGCTTGCATTTGGACAAGTATGATCTGTTGATTTTCTACGTGCGGGCAATTGAGCAAAACCAAGTATCTGCAAGTTATTTAACTGTGCCATGCTTGGAGAATAATAGGAATGGAGTTGGTCTGCGAAGGACTTAGATATTCATGAACTGAAGAAGAACTTTCGCATAAAAAACATTGTAATAATTAAGCTAATAAATATGAGTTATTTGAATTGTAAAGTATTGAAACCGCAAGTCTTTCAATAGTTTGTGTGTAAATTCGGTTTGCAGAAATTCACATATTTCAATAGAGAGGTGTCGCGACTTGGACTTCGCGTTCAGAAACACTCATTTTCTTAAAGGTTTGCTTTGTGGCCAGGAGAAAGCTCTTGGTTTCTCCAATAGTTACTAATCCACAGTCTTTTTGGAACTTCATAAAACCTAAACGTGGAATTAGCGATTTTCCGTCATCAATTTTCTGGGATGATAAATTTGCAAATTCTCCAGTTGAACAAGCAAACTTATTCGCCGATTTCTTCAAATCCAACTTTGAATTCGGGGTACCAAGTATTGCCTCAAGTTTTTTGGATGGTGTCAACTCAATCACAGATTTATCTTTCTATTAGTTTGATGAATGTGATATACTCGCTGCCTTATCTGATCTCAAGGATTCACCTAAACTTGATATGGATGGGCTTCCTACGTTGTTTCTTAGGAAATGTAGTTTATCTATTTGCGGTCCGCTAAAAATGATTTTTAATAATTCCCTTAAAGCTGGTACGTTCCTAAACCAATGGAAACTTTCCACTAGAATGCCTATTCATAAATCAGGATCAAAAAATTACATTAGCAATTATAGACCGATACCAAAATTTTCTAACGTATCAAAACTCTTGGAACATTTAGTTTATGATAAAATGTATCATTCTATTTCCCAATTCTTATCTGAGTCGCAAGACGGTTTCATAAAACATCGTTCAACATCGTTCAAAATAGGTTAGTATTAGTCTTTAGTAATTTCTGTATCAAGTCTTTTGAGTCAGGATTTCAAGTTGATACACTCTATTTGTACCTTTGCAAAGCCTTTGATAAGCTATCGCACAGTTTACTTTTAATAAAATGGGCTAAAATTGGATTTCATTCGTGTCTTTTACAGTGGTTTGAATCGTATTTAAGTAATAGAGTGTGTCGTGTGTGTGTTGATAATGTTTACTCTAATAGGTATTCAGCAACTTCTGGTATACCGCAAGGTAGTAGTTTATGACCTCTTCTTTTTATATTATTTGTTAATGACATTGAATCATGTTTCAAGCATTCTAAATTTCTCACATATGCTTACGATTTAAAATTTTTCCTAAAATTTCTTGTCTTCAAGACTCGATTTTACTTCAGGAAGACATCAATCGATTATTCATTTGGGGTGAATGTAATCATTTAAAACTAAATACTTCTAATTGCCTCCATCTTCATTGGGACTTATTTAATACTTAAAGTTAGTAAAATGTTAGATGTGGGCGCTGGTTTTGATCGAAAACTGGTATTTAATTTACATGTGGATTATATAATGTCTAAAGCGTACTCCACCCTTGCTTTTGTGAAAAGAAATAGTACAGACTTTCGGAACCCTTACACACGAAAATGACTATACACCGCTTTTGTTAGATCTAAATTAGATTATGGTGCCATTATTTGGAATCCCTACCATAATGTACGCATTAATCGTATTGAGTCTTTGCAAAAGAAATTTATTAAATTCCAAATGTTTTAAGTAAATTTCCATAGTCCAGTTCCATCTTATGAAGCTAGATGCAGATTAATTCAATTGAAAACCCTATCTAGTCGCAGATCCAAGTGTTCTGTATTGTTTTTATGCAAACTAATTTGTGGATTTGTAGATTGTCCTCCGCTTCTTAGCTGCATAAATATTAATACTCCATTACGGTGTCTTAGAAATAATGATTTTTTTAAAATATCTGTTCATATAAATAATTACTCTTCTCTTGAGCCTATATTGAGGTGTCTTAAGGAATATGAATTGTTCAATTGATTTTTCGCTTTCACTTAATAAATTTAGAAATATTTTGGATTTCTATTACTTTTAGTTAAGCTAGTCTGCAAGGATTGTAATCCATAGACATAAATAAATAAATAAATAAAATCGCTCAAAACAGTACAAGTTTGTAAGTAAACGGGTTGCCAGCATATCTCAAAATGTTGAGTGTGATTCTGATATTTTGAAAAATCGACTTCTATAAACTATGTCGATTTTCAAGTAAATTTTCACAGTAGCATCGTGCTATTGCTAGTGATTTCATTTACCCAAATTTTCACCCAGTAACTAGTGACATGAAGTCGTAGATTCAACCCTGCTCTGACCACTTTACATTCCTTGCGACCACGGTCGCCTCGCTTGGTGGCGGCAACACTATCGACTAATTAGGCTTGAAAGCTTTTTAAATTTTTCCGCCGGAATAATTTAAATAAATTTGTTAAAACAGACTAATTAGTTATACTTAGTAATAATCTTTTATTGTGAAAACTAAATTGTGTTAATTAATTTGTTTGCTGTGATCGTATGTGTAACTTGCCAATCGATAAATCAAATAGATAAATAAACAGAATGCAAGGAGCAACACGACAGCAAAGAAAGTGACGCATCGTTAGCAGAAAAACTACCCCGCAATATGTAACTGAACTTTTGTGTGTGTACAAGTATGACGGTACAAGTCGCAACAAACTGTGCATGCTTTCGTTGTGTTGGTATTTGGATTCAGAAAAAAACGAAAGATATACATACATTTGTGCGGGCAGTCGAAATCAATGGAAACGAAGAAGTCCAAGAAACAAAGTGTTTCAAGTACGACAAACATAAAAAATAACAATTCGACGTACTATCAAATGAATCCGATCGAAATTTTAAAAATTTTGGTTAAAATAAATAAAAGAGCAGTCGAAGAAAATGCTTACAGGCCGATCACTGGCTTAATGACGGGGAGATTTGTCGCTACAGTTGAATATCGAAACCCTCAATACAACAATTTCTTGATTTAACAAAACAATGATGTGGTTCTATGTTAAAGGGGTAGAGCATAGGGGAGTAGAGCTTATGTTCATGGTAAGTACAGACATACATGTGTACATATCTTAAATAGAAATCTTAACAATAAATTCCTCGTATATGTTTTTAATTGCAGGATATGGATATGACGGCCACAATAACACTCAACCCCTCGGCTACCACAATCTTCTCCAGACGAGTGTTTCAACAGGGAATGAATACAATATATTTAGTAAATAGATTTTGGAAAACAAATATTCAAAAAAATTTTATTAAAACACCTGCAATGTAATACTAACAGTACATTAATGTACAATTGTCCATAAATAATTTCAAACACATTTCAAAACGCTCATTGCAGCAATGAAACAAAATAATTGTTGTAATGAAACATATTCATTACAACAATGACTCAAATTCTTTGCACTAATGAAACAAATTCATAGCAGCAATGAACAAATTCATTGCAGCAATGAAGCAGATTCCTTGAAAGAACGATACATATTCATTGCAACAATGAAAAAAATTCATTGCAGCAACGAAACAAAGTTGTTGCAATAATGAAGCAAATTCATTGCGGCAACAACCACACTTTCACCACAGTAACGTACAATTTTCAGTTGATGAACACATTTTCTTAGCGGGAATGAAACGCTACGTTAGCTCACTTACGATGACCAAAGTTGTTGGGGTGATGAACATTTTCGTCCGTGTGACGATGCTTTTCCGTTCAGTGTAGTCATATATATTTACACAAATTAAAAATTTTAGTATGCTTAGAAATACAACAAATGTTGTTACGATTAAACTTGCTAATGAAACCTTCTCAATTGTAGACCTTAAAATGTATAGATTGTGCTAGTTAAAAGTTTTTAGCAAGAAACTTGGCGGCTGTTGATTTAAATTATAAAAGAAGTCTACACCTCATCTTTAAAAATTACTTACACACTTATTTTGTCTCAGAAAAGTATTTACACATTCCTGAAATTTAGAACTGCTGCAATCTTTGAAAATCGTTATTTGTTTTGGTAATTAGCAAATTTACATGGCTTAGAAATAAATATTTATACACAAGCCGTTCAGAGAATGGGTAAAAACGGTGAAAATGAAGAAAATTCCCATCAAGACGCGAGTTGAGATCGTAACGAAATTTGGCAAAAAATCCTCGCCATCAAACTGGGGGAAAAAAGGACTGAGTATTTTGGAAAACAGTCTACAAATTAGGAACGAAGAAAGAAACCTACGAAGCCTACAAAATAGGGCCAGAACTGGTCGGGAATATGTGACAAATAAAATAGAATATCGTTCCATTCTCAAAATATTCACGAAAAATCCAGTCGCAAGTCCGGTTAAAGTTGCTGCAGAGGCAGAAAGTATCATTGGAAAACATGTAAATGAATCCACAATTCGGAGAAGATTAAACATATATAATATAAAGACCTATGTCGTGAGAAAAGTAATAGACATATCTGAAAAAACAGACCAAAGACGTTTCCAGTTTGCCATGGATTACGGCCACAATGTATAATGGACGGATGAGTCCTCTTTTCAATTTGAAGGGTCAGTAGGAAAAACTTATATGCACCTTTCCAAAGGATCGAAGCATAAAGCAATACAACCTCTTAATGGTCTCGGCGGGGGTTCAGTAATGTGCTGTGGACGTGTCTCATACAATGGACTTGGAGATCTAGTGTACCAATACAAAACACACTAAACCAGGCGGGATACCTAGATATTTTGAATGGCAATGCTACTCCTTCGGCTCAGAGATTATTTCCTGATGAAAATTGGATTTTGCAGCAACAACATTTTAAAATCGAGTTGGGCACGATGTTCTTCCATAGCCAACCAAGAGTCCGGATGTAAACATAATAGACAACGTACGGTCGGTCATTCATAAAAAGGCAGGGCGCTATCCAAATGGACCGAAAATGTTGATGAAATAATAAAAAAAAAATTTTGATGAAATAAAGGAAAGAAAATGGGAAATGTGAATGAAATAATAAATATCTGGAACACCTTAGAAATTGAGGCTGTACGTAATTTGAATGCATCTATTCCAGCTATACTATCTACAAGCTGTCATAGAGCTAGACTACAAGCGGTCACAAGCTGTCATAGATCCGGCTACTAAATATTTTTGTATTTTATTGGGGTTTTATACTTTGAATGTAAATAAATTTATGTATATATTATAGAAAGATGAGGTGCAGACTTCATTTGTGTTTTTAATCAACAACTATCAAGTTTATTACTAAAAATTTTAAACTAGCATAATCTATACGTATTGAGGTTTACAATACGGAAGTTTTATTTTTGCAAATTTATTCATAATCCAGCAGAATTTTGTTTTATGTCTAATACTACTAAAACTTTTCATCTGTGTAAATATATATGACTAAAAAAAATGATTTCCCTTGACAGGGGATCGAATCCAGGATCTCATGTACAAGAGGCGCGCACACTGACCATTGCACCACCAATGGCCACAAATATGTATGACTATGTCCGTATTAGTAAAAAAATAGTGTGGAATTGATTATTGTGATGGATGGTTTGGGAATATAGCTATTTCAATGCCCACCAAGGCATATCATTTGTTCCATTCTCCAGAATAATTTAGGTATACCATCACACATTAGAGAAATAAAAAAATCTCAACTAAGGGAGAATTGTCGCAACTCTTACTTGTTCGAAAATATCGACAACAATACGTTGTCATAGTCATAATATATTTATGGCGGATTTTAGAAATATCCGAAAATCAAATTTTTGCCGCTCGTAAAGTAAGTGTGCAGCTTCATAGCGCTCTAAATTTTGGGCGCTTCAGTTACGAATGCTTCTCCCTCTCACCCCGGTGTTGCATTTTATTACTTCTACTTATTGGGTCATAGTACCTATGACTTGAGGACCGCTGTAACGATTAAGTAGAGTATTTTATTATTTGGAAAGGATTAGATAGTTTGGGAAGCATTCAACGAACTGAATTAGTTTAAAATGGAATGAAATTTGATTGTATTAAAATTTTACTGTGAAAAAAAATAAATTTCATTCAAAAAATAAATATGTTTTTGATTCACCCTGGTTCGTTAAATAATATCTTCATTAGAAATTGGATAATTAGTTATAAAATTGTTATACCTATTACTCCTTGCCATCTTTGATTACGTACATAATTGGTTTGATGCTAAGAACAAGAAGTTATATTATCTAAGCTATAATCCTTCTGATCATCATTTCAAAGAATAATATTAAAACTGCCTCCACAGTTTTATATAAGAACTAACTTAAAAACTGAAGGGAAGGTTGACACCTAGTAGTATGAAATATGTTCCAAAATTTCCCCACAATTATTTTGGCAATAAATATTTTCATTGTTAAATGTAATAGTACATTTTTCGGGCCTCTAAAGGGTGCCTCAGCAAGAATGCACATTTTCATTTTACACTCAAAACACGTATATTTTGAGATCGCTGTTATTTTTCTATTGGATTGTAAAGATGAATTGTTGCGATTAAGTATGGAATAAGATATCAGTCAAATAGCCCCCACAGCTCGGATGACAGGCCATTACACTTTTTATGAAATTCTGCTTAACTTATTCACATAGATGTGGCTGTATCTAGCCGATAACGAGTTGGATCTCGGATTTGAGTTCAGAAATTGTTTCTGGTTTATTCGCATAAACCCGATATTTCACAAATCCCCAAAGAAAGAAATCGCGCGGCGTTAAATAGCATGATCCTGGTAGTTAGTCGACATCAGAATTTCTTGAGATAAATTGTTGTGGAAATCGTTACTGCAATAAATTGATTGTTTAATGCGCGGTGTGACAGACGGCGCCGTCTTGCTGAAGCCACATGTCGTCCAAATCCATGCCCTCCAATTGAGTCCACAAGAACTCCGTTATCATGTTCCTGTAACGAATGGCGTTCACAGTCACTTCAATTTCGGTCTCATCTTCAAAAAAGACTGTTGCTCGTTGTGGGTGCATTTGTTTTTCATAGATTTACATGAGTATTTTATGTGCCCTAAATTCGAAAAATTTTTATATTCACGAAGCCATTCAGATAAAAATGGGCTTCATCATAGAGGATGACGTTTATTTGAAAAATTCACTTCACTTGCCCCATTACCCATTAAACGAATTTCAGGCGCTTTCCATGTTCTGCTGGTTTGAACTCCTGAATAAGCTGAACTTTATACGCACGAAGGTGGAGGTCTTTTGGCCAAATTGGCTGCTTAGTGCTTGGTGAAATTTTAAGTTGTTGCGAACGATGGTTCTTGGCGCCACTTTCGCTTACAGCAGCAATGTATTCAAGAGACCGACCGGTACATTGACGCACTGGGGTCTTACTCTCCATATCCGACCCAGTTTCGTCTTCTTCTTTGAGAACTCTTCGAGTGGTTGACACATTAGGTGTACTTTTTCGACTGAAAATTCTTCGAAGTTTGCAAGCGGTCTCATTTTGTAATAAGATTTCGCAATTGTGACGCTTTCTTCTTTCATAAAGCACAAACATAATTATGGAAGATTTAAAAATATTTATAACTCACTGAATGAAAGAGTAATGCAAAAATACAGTTACACACTTACAAATGTGACTGTGAATAATCTCTCAAAGTTCTCTTATATTCTCTTGCTCTCGAGAGAGCATAATCAGTGCAACAAACACATCTGTATTTGTGTCATAAACACAGATATATTTGGATCAAAAACACATTTTATATTGCAACATATAATATAACACATATTGTAACATTTAAAACACTGTGTCTCCAACATGTAATATTGATTACTGGTAGCAAACAACAAAACAAGAAAACCAAATAACAAAAAGTCAAATTTTTTACCGTGTAATAATTATTTTTCCCACAGCATGTGTGATTTATCAACCAAGCAAATATGGTATCCTCTGTTCGATTGAAGGCTGAGAAGACTGAGACTTGGAAATAAAACCCAATTTAAGAAATACTCACTTAATCTGCAATTTACACACGCATTCAGGGACATATTGGTTAAAACAATGCAAAAATGAAGTGAATATTCTGTCCTTGTACCTCTTTTCTTCTCTTGCTCTCAATAGAGAGTAAATAGTGCGATAAACACAGCTGTATTTATATCCCAAACACAGCTATACTTAGGTTACAAACACATGTGTCAAAACATAGCAATCATTGTGTCTACATACATGGTGTCCCATTACATCCCATGAAGGAATTTGAGAGAGCTTCTCACAACCATTGAGCTGTGCGCTTTTTAGTTTTATACTCACTGATTGAGACCTACAGTTTTACACCGGTTCCGAACGGCAATTTTAGGTGCTTTTTCATGGCTAAATATGTGATAGTGTCGCCGTCACCATGCGAGGTGACCACCGTCGAAATAAATTTTAAGGTGGTCAGAGCAGGTGCATTGCACCACCGACGGCAACAACCATTGTGTCTCCAACATTTCATATTGAATAGCAGGCAAGATATATTTGGACACAAGTATACTATACTTACGACAAGCGCCAAACACACGTTATGCTTGCATCCAAACAACAAGAAAAAGACAGATTCTCCAGGGTGTATAAAAAGTATAACAATTCAAAATAGTCTGATTTTAATTTTCTGTCCCAGTTTAATAACCAACCCATATTTTGTAACTTCACAAAATAAGGGTTTTCGACTCTACTTCGAATTTTCAAATGTTGTGTAGTTTTACTTTTGTCATTAGAATACATCTTTGAATTTGCTAGTACTATTTTCTTCTATCCCAGTAAAAATATTGGGAAACGGCTTTATGGTTATGGGTATGACTAGTTGGTTGGTTGAAAAGGCTGCAAGGCAGCACGCGGTGTAGCACACTTATGCTAAAGAAGCCCAAAGTGATACCTGCAGTTTCCTCCATAGCAACTATTGACCAGTCGTCCAGCCAATTTTCCCATTCAATAAATTTGTCTATCAGACCTAGAGGAATACCCTGTAGGGCTACGGTGATAACTAAATGTGTTCCGAATATCCTACTTCTCAGTCCTGCCAGAGCAGGGCAATCCAACAGAAGATGTTTCGTCGTTTCCTCGTCCTCTTCCATGCAGCATCTACAGAGAGTGGAGTTTCTATGTCCCATTATTAGGGTGTGTTTTCCTACAAGACAATGCCCCGTAAGTGTTCCCATAAATGTGGATAACTTGCTTCTCGGAAAGTTAAGTAGTTTCCTAGTCCTCATTCTGTCCACCTGTGGCCAGAGAACCCTCGCTTGTTGGCACGTTAAAGTAAGTCTCTACTTGTCCTGATCTGCAAACGGCAGTTAGAGATTGGCATACTAACATCTTCTTTTGCCGGAAGAACCTGTGCCGTAGTGCCCTGTCTAGCTAACGCATCAGCTACGCAATTGCCTGGAATGTCGCTGTGTCCCGGTACCCAGATGAGCCTGTTGTCAAAATACTCTGCCATCACCCTAAGTTATGAGTGGCATTCTTTCACAGTCAGGGACGTAGCAAACGTGGAATGGAATGGACCCCATAGCCTACTTGCTCGTTCAACTTTGATCCATCCGAGAAAAATCTGCTACTACTGGTATCCCCTTCCAGTGACTTTTTTCAGGTATTCCTGTTCGGAATAGAAGTCCCAAGGTTTATCGCTGGTAGAAGGTAGGGGATACAGTAGTCCGTTTTTACGGGAATAGAGTTGATCCATTGTAGCAATTCAGCGTGTCCGGAATGCACCGATATCATGACGCGACAATATCTGATTCTCACTAGGGATGTAGCGGCTGCCGATTCGGCCATGATATTAGGAGTACAGATGCTCAAGATAGCACTAAGTGCGGTACCTGACATCGTGCCCATTGCCCCACTAACGCTTATCAGTGTTGATCTTTGAATTTTCATCAAGGAATTGAGAATATATTTCCTTTGCAGGCACATCCACCAATTGTGCAATAAAAAAAATTTCAAAAAAATATCACAAGGCACTTTCTGGCTTTGTGTCGTATACATAAGTGATGAACACTCTCACTTCCGTATCCTTATTGCAAGTTTTTAAGTTTTTCTTTTGCTTTTTTATCTCTCAGTTTGAGTATAATTAAACTGATTGTTTGTAATTAAGGATGCATACATGTGTAAACTTTAACCATCCTTTATGTAATATACATATGAATGTGTATGTGTCTTCTTAGTTTATATGTACGCGCTATAAAGAAATTTATGACGCTGTTGATGCTGTCGAGCATGGTTATTTAGGTTAAGTACCCACTCTCTTTCGCTGTGACTGGCATTGCCACCTTCAGTTCTCTACCTCTACCTCAACCTCCCCCATCCTCGCTTTCGCTTACTATGCGCATACAAAGGATGTTACTTATCTAATACTTTTGCTACTTTTCTACTGCTCCTCGAGCTTGTTCTGATTCTCTTTCTCCTGCTGCAGCTGATGATTATTATTATCACTACTGTCGTCATTATAATAGTTTAAATAGGAAAAAATATTATTTTTAATGAGTTTTTTCCTTGTACTTATATGATAATATTAAAATATTAAAAAATCCACATACAGCCTGCATTCTGGATAAGCACTGAACATATGGTCCCATTTCAAATTTGATAATAGATAATTTACAAAGGGAAAAATTGTTATAAGAAATCTTAGAAAAGTGAAGGCTTTCACCTTTTACTTTGATAGCTTCTAAAGGAGGTACTCAGGAAACTTTAATGCTTAAAATATTTAATTAGATCTTAGTTAGCTTTCTTCGATTATAACATGTTTGCTATTTGATAGGTAGTCAGGTGTAAAGTTTAAAGGTATCATATTTTTGGGTATTCTCCGAGATGGAAGATTTGTAAGCATAATTGTTTTAAAAATAATGGACGTTTTATATATAGGGTTGTTTCATACACAAACAAATGTGGGTATTCGGCTATTCGAGACTGTCCATATAACAATACAACAATATATATTTGTGTTAAATTGTTTTAAATTTTCTATTCGTTGTGGCGAATTTTGCGAAAGGATCTTGGCCTACATCCTTACAACATCAAATTGACGCAAGAAGTGAAGCTGCTTGACTACCATAAGCGTCGTATGTTCGTGAATTGGGCTGAGAAACAACTTGAAAATGATTCGGATTTCCATCGGATAATCATCTTCAGGTATGAGGCTCATTTCAGGCTGAATGGCTTCGTCAATTAGCAAAATATGCGTTTTTGGTCAGACAGCAATCCACACGTAATCCATGAGTCATCATTGCATCCCGAAAATATTACGGTTTGGTGCGGTTTATGGACCGGCGGCGTCATTGGGACGTACTTCTTCCGTGATGATCAAGACCGGCACATTACTGTGAATGCGAATCGCTACCAATTGGATAATATGGACTTGGAGGACATGTGGTTCTAACAGGACGGCACCACAAGCCACACACCGAATTCTACAATCAATTTATTGGAAACCAAGTGTGGTGAACGTGTTATCTCACGAAATGGCCCAGCCGATTGGCCGCCTCGGTCGTGCGATATGACGCCATTAGATTATTTCCTGTGGGGCTACGTCAAGTCTATGGTCTATGCCAACAAGCCAGCGACGATTGATGAACTTCGTACGAATATCGAACGTGAAATTGCAACAGTATCGGCCGATTTATGCTTGAAAACCGTCGAAAATTGGGTTCAGCGTCTGGACTTCTGCAAGCGTGCCCGTGGTGGCCATGGAAAAGAAATCGAGTTCCATACATAATGGCATCAAACGTACGTTCACAGGAATAAAGAATTTCATTGGTATCTAAAACCGGTTTTGTTTTATTTAAAAAAAACTTTTGTAGCGCTCTTATTGAAAAACCCTATATATCGCTAATACCACGAGTAACGCTGTTTCTTAAGGCTATGATAATGACTTATCTTGTTGTTCTTTGAATGCAAATATTAAGTATGTTTGCATCTTGTCGCAAATATATGTTATACTTGTGTCCAAAAACACATTGTGTTTGCTATTCAATATTACATGATTGAGACACAATGATTAAAATGTTATAATATATGAGCTTGCGACCCAAATATATTTATGTTTGTGATACAAATACAGTTATGTTTGTTTCACTGGCTATGCTCTCCCGACAGCAAGAGAATAAAAAAGGGACAACTAGAGAGTCTATCTTGTAAGGGTATAGCTGTATTTTTGCATTATTCTCTCAGTCGGGGAGTCATAAATATTTCTGAATCTGCGTGTAAATGGCAGATGAAGTGTTTCTTACGTCAAATGGAGGATATCGAAAGCGCTTGATCAGTGAAAAAAGGATAAACGAAGGCTCGGACGGTTAAACGCATAGAGTAATGACGTATAGAGACGCAAACTGGACAGTATTGCTTTAATAATACCAGATAGAGGCAGTGGGTCAAACCATCTAACAATAAATCAGCAACGGCATTTCGATTTCGCGTACATTTTTCTGTACAAATACGCGACAAATATATACTAACAAGAAAATACATCGAAAAAAGTCCAAAATACGTATAAATTTCAAAGTTGTTTATCAAAACTACATGAAAATATCAAGTCAACAATTTTTATAATTCCACCTGGTCTAAGCCAATTTACGTCAAAGACCTCTCTATACCACCGCCCGCACCACGAATAGTATGAAAGGAAATGTCAGATGAGAACAATGGCAGCTCTAAACTCTATGGTTAAATGCTATATGATGTTGCTTTGGTTTTGTGTATGTGTTTCATATATATATATAATAGGCCGGGTTTTTGAATCACTTAATTTCATTGTGTTTGTGGTATCACTATTTTTTACAATATTTTTGCTTCCAGAAGAAGAATTGCGTATTTTTTTTTTTAATTCCAACTCCTTCATCGGCGGAAATGGGCCTAAAAACGCCAATTTCACGTTCTTTTTTGCAGAGCAAAAACTGTTCAATCTATTTCAAATATGTCTTCCCCATTTGCTTCTACGTGAAAAATTAGGAATATAGCAGTTTATAGAACGCTTCCAAGTAGTACCAAAATAATACGCCAGGGGGCGCAAAACTCATTTTTTTCAAAAATTTTCGAAAATAAAAACGCACTTTTAAGCGTTTTTTACCAAAGTCTTAATAACCTTTGAACGGGTTGAGCTAGATTAAAATTTTTTTCTACAATTTTCTTCAGCTTTAAAGGCTCTTTTATCGTATTGAATCAAAAAATCCATTTTGGAAAATTTTTGAAAAAACGAGTTTTGCGCCCCTGGCGTATTATTTTGGTGCTACCTGGAAGCGTTCTATAAACTGTTATATTCCTAATTTTTCACGTAGAATCCAATGGTGAAGTCAGATTTAAAATAGATCGAACAGTTTTTGCTCTGCAAAAAAAGAGCGTGAAATTCTCGTTTTTAGGCCCATTTACGCCGATGAAGGAATTGAAATTTGCAAGAAAAAAAAGTACGCAATTCTTCTTCTGGAAGTAAAAAGTTTCTAAAAAATAGTGATACAACAAAAACCAAATTTTCAAAACCCGGCCTAATATACAGGGTGTCCCCTAAACTTTTGTCTAAACTTAAACACGTGATAGCTGAGAACAAAAGCTACAATGTTTGTTCTTACGCCAATCGCCTAGGTGGCTTCGTTTTCGAGATATTCGTGTTTAAAATAATTGCATTTTTTAATGAATTTTCAGTAAATGCATAATCTACTTTTTAAATGAAAAAGAAATATCATTGAAAATTGCTTCAAAATTGATTTTAAATCAAATGCAACAGGAAATGACTATTAATACAACTACAACTGAAATAAGAGACCGCTTATCTAAGTGCATAACGCAACAAGGCTCTCATTTTGAAAATTTTCGTTAATTGAAAACATTTAAAAAAGAAATTCGTTTCATTTCAAACGAAAAAATAAATAATTTAAAATCAATTTTGAAGCAATTTTCAATGATATTTCGTTTTCATTTAAAAAGTAGATTATGCATTTATTGAAAATGCATTCAAAAATTCAATTATTTTAAACACGAATATCTCGAAAACGAAGCCACCTAGGCAATTGGCGTAAGAACAAACATTGTAGCTTTTGTTCTCAGCAATCACGTGTTTAAGTTTAGACAAAAGTTTGGGGGACACCCTGTATATACACTCCGGTTCACTTATTTAAAGGCAGTACAAATTTCAGATTCAGCAGCCTGTATCTTTTGCAATTTGTAACCGATTGCGGAATTTTAAAATGGAAACGGAAGCTAGACATACTGACATATAAAAAAAGTCATGACAATAGTGGTTTCTTAACTAAAGAACTTTTTTTGAGCAATTTATAAAAAGACCAAAAATTTCCTATTTTTTTGCAATTTGTAACCGATTGCTCTTTAATAAAGGCACTTTAACTAATTTTAATGAAATCAATTTTTCTTGTTTTCTAATTTATTTTACTGTATAAAAGAACTATTAGCAATGGGTACAGCTCTCTTCGATTTTAATAACTTCAAACATACAAGCTTTCATTGAGAGATAAAGAGAATTTGTGTAATCCAACGAAATTTGAATCCAAGCATCCTTAATGGTCTATCTCCTTCATAGAGCTTACGAGATAACCAACCCCAGACATTTTCGATAATGTGTAGATCTGAATAGGGTGCCCAGTCAAGAATATTAACATTTTGGCTTGCAATGAACTCCTTTACTACTCTGGCCTTGTGTATAGGTGCATTATCCTGTTGCAGTACCCAAGATATGGGACCAAATAGTTCACTGCACTTGGGAAAATCCGATTCCAATAACGTTTTATAGCTTGCACCAGTCATTTTTGCACTTTGTAATTCAAGATCGATGGTGCCATAGTTACGTAATAGCACCCCACACCATAATGCCGCATTCTGGCCTCTGATGTCGGTTCAAAAAACGCCTTTATTTCCGCAGATAATGAAAATAATAGTTGTAGCCATCAGGCCTATATAAATTAAACTTATTCTCACCAGTAAATACAACGGTTTTCCAGTCATTTACATGACGTTTTGGTTGCACATCCCATAGCATGTAGTCTCTTGCGAATTGAAGCCGCTTTCCTTTACGAGCAGCATTCAGTGGCACCTTTTTTGTAATTTCAGGTTGTTAATATATTCACAGTTCTTAATTACTCTGCGTACTGATGACTTGCTCGCTTCCACTCCAACTTGAGCTCTTATTTTTGACAAGGATAAGGCAGAATTAGAAGAAATTATGATGATTTTTCTTTTCTCATACGAAGATAAAGACAACGAAAGCCTTCCTTTAACATTCTTTTTGCCTCTCTGGGTCCTTGAGGTAATTGTAGGCAACTATTGGGCTCCGTCCAATTTTTTTTAGCTATTGCGCGGTCGAATATCCTTCAGAATGGTAAACATCGATTTTAGTTTTTTCCGATAGATTTACAATTTTTTGTTGTGCCATTTTGACTCGTAAAATGATTAAGATGTAATAAATTGTAATAAACAAACGTTCCCTGCAAAGAATCTTTAAAACTAATAAATACTTTAAAAATAATAAAACATAATAAATTGCCTTTACTCAAGTGAACCAAAAAAATAGCATATCTTTTGATTTTTTTTGCTCAAAAAAAGCTCTTTAGTTAAGAAACCACTATTGTCATGTTTTTTTTATGTCTCAAGATGTCTAGCTTCCATTTCCATTTTCTGCGATCGGTTACAAATTCAAAAAGATACAGGCTGCTGAATATGGAATTTTTAGTGCCTTTAAATAAGTTAACCGGAGTGTATATACTAGGTTGTTTACAAAATATACAAATACATGTGAAAAATATATTAAAACCCCATCAAAATTATTCTATCTTGTCAGTCTAGTATGATAATTGGAATATTAAAAAGAGGAATATTTGCTGAACACATACTGAACCCATTTTGAAATTTTCACATCTTGTAGAGAAAAGTATGCGAAATTTTTAAAAATAAAATTAAGGTAATCAGATACCTTTCCCGGCTATTTTTTAAATTTAATAAAAATCTAATTTTTTGTTTGGGTCGCTTGCTACGATTCTTGAAAAAAATAAATGAAAATGAAAAACAAATTAAAAATTTAGCAAAAAGCGTACGAGTCTTTAAAACAATATTTCACCAAAGGCCCTTAGTTACAGAGTTTCTAGTCGAAATATAAGCACGCGACGTTAATACGACGAAAATTGTTATAATTACATTGAAAATTATTTAAAACAGTATCGCTCTATTGTTTTTAAAAAATTTGTATTCCGAATTAAATAATGTTCTACTACACAGAAAAAATAATTTTTCAATTCAATTAAAAAATCCCAAAATTCAAACAAAATATAAATTGAAAATCCTGTGATGAAAAAAATCACATATCAGCTACCATATGTGTAGGTTCTTCATTGGAAAAATTTTATTTTTCAATCGATGCAAAATTTCACCCATCTACGAAAATATTTGTCCGTTATTTATCAAAAGTATTTTCGTTTTTTGTCGATGAAGAATTTCACATATTAACATACTAATTTGTATCTCAGTTTTCGTTTTGTCTTGGATCCGAGGTATTTTTAGAAAGTTTGTCTATTTAAAAAAAAAATTAAACAGCCGCGGTAGGATTCGAACTTATCTCTGACTGAAGTTATGTGGTTGTTCGTAAAATATTAGGGTATTTCTTATGAATTTTTTTTTCTCGGTACGGTTTATCGATTTTCATTTCAATATTTGAGTAATTTGTCAGTAAATCAACGAAAAATGTAATTGAGTGCTGAGATTTTTCACGTACCAATTTTTTTGTTAAAATTTTACAGTCGTCTTTATTTTCTGTGTACGGCACACTTCAAAAGTGAAATCAAGATGATAATCAGGACTATAAATAAATCAACACGATATTCATGTGCTTTGTGAAATACAATTATTGAAAATAAAATTATTGAACTTTAGAAAAACCCATTTCTGTGAAACCGATTTCTGTGGCAACAGAAGTGGGCAAGGTTTCTTGTGCATAATTTTGTTTCTCATCTTACAGAGGAAATGGGCGATTTTCCTTTGTATTATTTCCCATATTTTTGGGCGATTTTTAATACTCCACGTGGGGAATATTTCACTAATTTTTGGGATAAATTTATATTTTATTATTGTGCATATACATATTTTGTGCGATTTACAAATTGGGTAATTTGTTTATATTTTTTCCCGATTTTATTGTGTGTGATTTTTTATGCTGCCGTAATTCAAATGACGAAATATATATTTGCTTCATACAAAAATTAATATATACAATATTAGTGCCTTATTCAAAGACGCAATAGTGGGAGTAGGGATGGGTAACTTTTTCATTTAAGGGGGCTCTATATATGTATATTTGACCCTACAAAGCATTTTGCATTTCTAGGTCGAAACTATATTTTATCGCATATCGAGTGCGACGCATTTTGAATACCCTCACTAGGGCGGGTCAAATTGTACGGAACGACTTTTTTTTTATGAAGCGTATAGCCATAACGTAATCTGTAGGTGATTCTGAGAAATTTTGCTCAAGAGAGCATAGGTCTAAGTCAGATTTGAAGCCCCCCTAAAGGTATTTTTATCACCTTTCAGAATCTGTATTGAGACCTGTAGAATAAGTTAATTTTAGGCTATTTTTCGACAAAAAATTCCTAATATCTCTACTAAAACTAAAAAAAAAAATATTGGTATCGATGCAGATTCTGAAAGATGATAAAAATACCTTTCAAACAAGCCCACATTGAGAAATCTACTATAACTCTATCCGATTTTATGACGAATTTAATTAAATTATTCTATATATATATGGAAAAATATCTGTTTTGAAATTTTGGGGGGCTCCGAATCCGACTTAGCAAAATTTCTCAAAATCACTTATGGATTACGTTTTTGCTATACGCTTCATCAAAAAAAAATTAACCCGCCCTAACCCTCACTCATAGGAATGGGAGTGTATATCATTTAATACGGAAACAAATTTAACGTATAGAAAGAGACGTTGTCGACCCTCAGTATCTGTGGTCGAAATTCGTTTTGGGACTTTTTGAAACGACTGATCCATGTCCGTCTGCCTGTCTGTCTGGCTGGTAAACGCGATAACTGCCGTAAATTGTTATCGATCGCAGGGAAATTTTGTCAGTGACTATTATATGTCCAATGTTAGTTTGGGATTGAAAATGGTCGATTTGGCCAAGCCCTTTCTGGTACCTCCCATACAAATCGACACATTTAGTATGAAATCACGCTTCTTCTAAAACGTTTTTCTGGCTAATAATCTCTAAATGTCTACTTAGCTGGAGAAAATGAGAGAGGTCGCTTCAACCATTCTTGTGCGTCCCATACAAAAGCTTGGTGGCAGTCCGTGTTGTCAATGCGATAATTCACGTGAAACACTTCCGATCTTAATCAAATTAGGTATTAGGCTTCATGTCATCAAACGCCGGTCACCGATTAAGACAAGGGTGATTTTACCACGCCCATATTAGTGCCTCCCATACATAAGTTGTTCGGCCAGCTGGTTGTTCGGGTAGATAACGCTCGCAAAACCGAACCAATCTTTATTAAATTTGGTACCAGAAAAAATTTAGACAAATGCACGAAAAAGCTGGGCGGATCACCGGTTGATCGACACAATAACTCTCGTACGCTGCAACCGATTTTAATGAAATTTGTTTCTCGGCAATGTTTTCCTAAAAATTAAAGATTAACTACTGCACTGTACGATATCTCCCGTATACCACAACCGATCTTAACAAAAATTTGTAAAAAAAAAAAAAAAAATAAATGGTTTCCCATTACATCCCATGAAGGGACCGGGGAGAACTTCTCACAATCACTGAGCTGTGCGCTTTCCAGTTTTCACTCACTGATTGGGACCTACAGTTTTACACCGATTCCGAACGGTATTTTGAGAAGCTTTTTCATGGCTATATACTCGATAGTGTCGCCGTCACTATGCGAGGTGACCGCCGCCGAAAGAATTTTTTTTTTAAGGTGGTCAGAGCAGGGATCGAACCCAGGATCTCATGTACAAGAGCCGCGCACACTAACCATTGCACCACCGGCGGCCACAAATTTGTACTGATCAATATTTTGTGTAATACAGTGTAATAATAAATTCTCAAATTCGCCATGCCCATTTTTGTACCTCCCATAAAAATATTGCGCGTAAAATTGGCCAGTAGTCATGATAACTCCCCATAATTACTTAGGAACGAAATTACATTGGGTATTGATTAATATGTAGCCCAATGCCAGTCTACTCTTGTATATTGACACATTTGGCACCCTCATTCGTTCAACGTAAGGGTATATAGTAGGGTATGTTTTTTAATACAACTCGGTCGCAATTGATGACTTAGGGTGAGGGTATGTTGAAGTCGGTTCACCGACTGAAATTTCTATATTTGTGTTTTTTTTTTAAGTTTAATTATTAAAATCCATATTGTGAAACATGGCTGAATTTTTTACAATAATTGATATATGACACTTATAAGTACATCTTAAATTACGTCAAAAGAATTTGGACCAAATATGTGTCACATTCGTCTGGCGATGAAAGAAAATATCGGTCTGGAAATTAACAATTCCATCCAGGATTGAAGTTAGTTACACACAGCTGTCAGTTGATAAAGGAATTATCCACTTTACAGAACAAATGTTTCACAGTGTAATATAACAAATCAACTACAGCAATATCCAACTTCCCTGTTTCGGGACATATATGGTGGTATGCAAGAGGCGAGGAGTGTAAGTTTTGCATTTGAAACCATAACGTAGGAATCGTTAAAAACTTTTCTATACCCTCCACTGTAAGTGATAGAGGGTATATATCAGTTTGTCATTCTGATTGTAACATATAGAAATAAGGCTTTGCGACCCCATAAAGTAAATATATTCTTGATCCTTATAACAACCGGAGTCGATATAGCCATGTCCGTCTGTCCGTCTGTCCGTCTGTCCGTCTGTTGAAAACATTCTCACGACTTCAATCGGCGATAACGCGGTTTGGTTTTTGGCCAGAATGTTCCACGTATTCCTGAGCAGTTTGGTATTGAAAATCAGCGAAATTGGTCCATTGGAAAAAATTTTATGATTGGAAACGTAAAAAACTCATAAAATTTTCACATTAATTTTTGTAGTTTTATACTAAACTACTCCCTTTGCCGTGTGGTGAATTTCCATGTTGCAAATCTTTGTTGTTCTTTATAATAGGTAAGTACTTTAGAATGTTTAGATGTACTTTCATGTGTTCATACATTTATAAGAATTTTGTCACAGTTCATCTAAGGTCGCTGTGGCCTGATGGGTAAAGGGTTGCGCGTTGGAGTCTGAGGGTTGTTGGTTCAACTCTAGTACTAGCTTGTTTTCTTTTTTTTAACAGTTCTTCAAAAAATGCTTTTTTATTTTTAAAAAATGCTTTTTTATTTTACTTGTGAACAAGTAACTTATTTTTTTTTTTTTTAAAAGTACATTTTCTTAAAAACGAAAGTACATTTCTTAAGTACATTTCAAAGTACATTTCAAAGTACATTAAGTACATTAAGTACATTTCAAAGTACATTTCTTAAGTACATTTCATTAAGTACATTTCTTAAGTACATTTCTTAAGTACATTTATTAAGTACATTTCTTAAGTACATTTCTTCTTAAGTACATTTCTTCTTAAGTACATTTCAAAGTACATTAAGTACATTAAGTACATTAAGTACATTAAGTACATTAAGTACATTAAGTACATTAAGTCCATTAAGTACATTTCGAAGTACATTTCAAAGTACATTTCAAAGTACATTTTCAATGTGAGCATTTGAGCATTGTGAGCAATGCATTTGTGAGCATTTGTGAGCATCCTGCATTTGTGAACAAGTAATTGCATTTGTGAACAAGTAACTTATTTTTATTTTTTTTTTTTTAAAGTAAATTTTCTTAAAAAAGGACCTTTTTTAAATTTAATATTTTGCTGGTTAACACTAAGGTGGAGGGTATCAAAGATTCGGCACAGCCGAATTTAACACATTTACTTGTTTTTTTTGATTTCCCCTTTAATATTTATTAAAAAAATTTGTGATAAATTCTATAAAATGTTTCGAAAACAAAAAAAAAATACAAAAATATTCCGCCTATATAAGTTGTAATGGAATATTGTTTAAATGAGTTTTATTAATCCCATTAAAGTTTTCATCAATTGTAAAATAAAATAAAAAATCCATAAATTATTAAACATGATGAAGCTTCACTTTCTAGTATTCAGTAAAGTAATCTGTTAATAATAATAAATTTTCCAAGTGAATTTAATTTTTATATTTATGATACTTCATGTTCAGTGTGCCAACACTCTAGTCATACTGCTGCTTTTAGTGGAACTCAACAATTGTTTCACCCATAATTTTATGATACACTACAGACTTAACATAGGAATGCGAGTATCATTTGCACTTGACTCCTACTTTTGAGTAAATGACAGAGTGTAAAATGTAAATTGACAAAACAAAGAAAAAACGCAATTGGAAATGTAAAATGATCCGCTTTTGTCATAAGAGCGAAATAAAACATTATTTCCATAATGCTTTCTATAGAATAAAACACAAATATATTTTGCACATTAATAATATTTATTTACCGATTTTTATCCATATCCGATTTGGTTTCAATTAAACACCTTATCCGGAAATACTTTATGCAATTTCCAGATTATGCATTTATACCACGCAAATGGGGGAAAACTCGTATTCATTTTATTTTAATTTATATTGATTTAATACCTTCCGGAAATAATAAATACATCACACATTATGTGAATGATTTTGAGTAGAATTATGTTTTTTTCCTTTTTATGATTTTAATGTTTTTAAATGTATTTTATACAAACGTACAAATATTTCTTTATACAGGCTGTTCGACTATTAGAGTGACGAGGACTTAGATTTGAAAATATGTCAAGTTCTCGGTAGCAAATAAAAAAAAATATGGAAATTTCTTGTCTGTGTGTGAGGTCCTTTCAAACACTGAAACTTAGCGGGGATAATATAATTAAATTTCACCCGGGCTGTGTCATGGGAGTACATACACATGTGCTAACATCTACACGGGAATTAATTTAAGTCCCTAATGAAATGAGCAACATTGTGTAACGAACACCCTTTGTGTATTTCAATTAACTATATGTTATCAAACTTTTTTGGGGCTTTTCTCAGTTTTTCTGCTAAGGGGTGTAAATTTTTTTAATGCAAAACATAATTTTTTTTATGATAAATTCTCTATAAACAATTTGTGTT
Organism: Phaonia tiefii; assembly: GCA_963931995.1. NCBI lineage: Eukaryota > Metazoa > Arthropoda > Insecta > Diptera > Muscidae > Phaonia > Phaonia tiefii. The sequence goes on along the minus strand of OZ008368.1, from coordinate 312,533,896 downwards.
GATTTCCAATTTTATGGGAAAATCAAATATTTTTATAAACGTTAATTCTGTTGATGGATTTTGATATTTCTTTTTATTTAAACTTTATGGCTTTTTGTGGAGAAATTGATGTTATGTTTTCGAGGCTAAATACTTGGGATTTATTCATCAATTTGCGCGATATGTATTAACTTTTTATGTCGAGTAATGTATTTTGTATAAAAAATATATGTATTTATTAGGTTTTGTACAACCAAAATGGAATTCAGTGCAGTAATATCTGTATGCGAAGGGTGATATAAACTATTTTAACTGAGAACGTCGAAGAATTCAACATAATGATTTCCGAACAGATCTTGGCCTAGTAAAATTTATGTATATGCAAATTTCTTTTTTATAGGACAAGTTTCAATTACTACTTTATTGTATTTGGGGATATTCAATTCTTTAAACTTGTCTTGTAATATTATGGTCCCCCACCATCCAACTAGCACTTTTGGAAGTTGCATTTTGAGTATATATTGATTATTTTGAAACATAAATTGGCATTTAGGTTAGGTTGGGTTTATGACACGTGACAATAAGAGACAGTATACAACTTATCATCACTACACTCGGAGGTGGGGCGACCATTCTGATCACCCGTAAATATGAGGAGAAAACAGAGAAGGTAGAAAAGAGAAGGGGGCGAACCCCAGTAATAGTGAAAAATTTTCGATAGACAGATAAATGGATAGACGTAAGACAAACAGAAGAACCACTCAACTATATTCCCAGTATATGTATATATGGGGGAATCCAGCTAACAAAGTCACTTTTGAAACTGACATGTCTCTGATTTCGATGAAATTTGGTGGAAAGAGAGAGCAATATAAGAAAAAATTTCTCTAAAAATTTTACGTTTTTTGTAATTTTTCTGAGGCGTTTATTGACTAAAAACCACGTTTTTCACATATCTTTCTTTTGATAATAACTCGTCAACGGTTTAGCTTAAAATTTTTAAATTTCTCAGGCCTATTCAGAACAGAAGTGGTATTAGAAAAAAACTGAAAAACAAAAATAGATTTTAAAAATTCTTTGAAAAATTACGTTTCTTCTCAAAAAACTTTGAGTAGCAAAAACGACCCATCCTTCCAAAAATCCGAAAAATATATGTGAAGGCTACGTCTTTTATGAACATTTTACCGTATGTCTATAGAGCAAAAACTACGAAAGTTATAGACCTTTCTGTAGAACAACCTCAATTATATTTATTTAAAAAAAAATCTAAAAATACATACATAGATGGAAACAAAAATATTCATTAATTTTAGTCAGAAATATTGACTTGTTTACAAAGAGGCCAGTCCCTCTGCCTGAAACCAACCAAAGTAACGGCGACGCTTAGGGTGTAGATCTGGCCATTGCCCCAGAAGGTACTCAAGGGTTTCCACCTCCTTTTCATCACCACAAGCACGGCAGTAATCAACCCCGTTCACAATCCAGTTACGAGTGAAGCCTCCAGCCTCACAGTCACCCGTGATTGCCCCAAAGAGGAGCTACAAGCCAGCCTTGTCCAGTCGACGAAGCGACTTAGTCCTTTCTGAGTCCACTGACGGCCAAGTGGAAGAAGTCCAATTGAAGAAGGCCAAAATCCTGCTATCAACTCTGGCCAGCCAGACAGCCTTGATCTCATCCAGCGGCCAGCCAAACAAGTAACAGATCCAAACAAGTAACAGATCGGTGAATTTCCATAAGTAATCAATCTGAAATCAGCTGACATAAATCCTGCTCTAACAAGATAGTCTCCATCAATATTCCCTGCGATACCACTATGTCCCGGAATCCACAAGAGTCTTAGCTTGCCGGGCACTATACTGTTAAAGATCCGCTTGCAATCCCTAACCAATTTGGATTTACATATGTGCGCCTGATCGCACTGAGGGCTGGTTATTATCGTATCAACACAGATGACAAATTCTCCCGGGCACGCTTTCCGCTGGGATGATATTGCAGCTCGCACCCAATCTCATCGCAAGCCCGATCCTCACTGAAAATCCCTCTGTAAAGATCAGATGACCAGAGAGTAATGAAGGTATACATCCCACCCAATCACTCCCATCTATCATCATCACCTCCGGACATTGCCAAAGTCTACAGTCGGCAGCATGTAGTCAGTGGCCTGACTCAAACACCCGTCCGAGTAATTCTGAATTATCTCCTGAAGAATGTTGGTATGTCCCTCAGGGGCATGTCTCCACACACCCAATTCTCTCGTACGAAGGGCGCATCTGACAGCACACCGTCTCGCATAGACATCAATATTAGTCAAATTCAGCATTATATCCAGCGCCGCCTGTGATGTGCTTCTTCTCGTCCCACTGATACACACCGCTGCAGTGCGTTGAACCTTCCTAGGTATTTTCAGTTGGTAGCTGTTACTCAATGCGTTCCACCAGACTACGCAGCCATAGGTGATAATTGGGTGAACGATAGCCTAAAAAAAGATAACGCACGATTTTCGGATAATGATCCCAGCTTTTGCGAATCGAATTTCTACAGGCGTAGAGCACGTTCAATTCTTTCTTCATTCGCTCCTCCGTATTTCACTTCCAGTTCAATTCCTGATAAGGACGATACCGATATATTTCGCCTCAGAAGATAGAGACAACTCTACGTCCACCATCTTTAGTTTCATAAAAAATCTAATCTTTCGCCTACGCGAAAAACGAATCATCTCCATTTCTGCCGGGTTAACACCTAGGTCACAGTGCCTGGCTCAAACTGACAACTAACCCAAGGCATCCTGCATTAGGTCACTGATCGTAAGCAAAGATTTTCCATCAACAAGAATGACAACGTCATCCGCATTGGCAACAATTCTACGTCCTCTCAACTGAAAGTTCCTAAGAATGTCGTCATCCACGAAAAGCCACAGAAGGGAGGAAAACACTCAACTCTTCGGCGTGGCCCTTGTAGTCAGATTCCTGAATCCAGAGATTCCCTGATAGCGCTAGATGACACATTGTTAAAAATACCCATATCCAACTTTAGTTTTAAGATATTTTTGAAAATCGTAGATGCAAAGTAGTCCTTTTTTAATAGTCCCTTTTTTTGGAAATTATTCTTTCCAATTTCAATTCTATTTATATTTGAACCAAGATGCGCTATATGCCCATATCTTAGCTGATTTTGGAGAGTTCCAGGATAAAGCCTAGAGCTCCGGAACATTATTTGTAACTTAATGATGATCAAATTTATTGATTTTCCAGTGTGTAATTAGCTGATTAGGAAAATATCAATAAACAACTAAAACCACTGTCAAATAAACAGATTGATTAAACCGCCAGGTAGTCATTTTTAAACGGATTATTAATTAACTTAAATCTATCTACTAATACAAAATAAATTTGTTATTTAAAAAAAACATCAACATGAATTATTACCTTTATATCCGGCGATTAATATCAGAGATGAAATTACATATATTGGATACCTTCACATACACTAAATTCTCAATATATTAAATTCATGAAACTATTTATATAGAATAATTCACTATTATTTACGCACACATTTGCAATTTATAAATATAAACGCACATATATATATTATTTTTTCACTTTGATTGGATTTTCCACTATTCTATATTTTGCTGCACTTTGCACCACTCTATTTCATATTTAATTTCACTAAATCGAATTTTTATGGTTGATGTTGAGCATGAACGACACTAATGTGGGTAATTCCGGGTATTCGGCCTTATTTAGATATTAATGACAAATTTCCACAAAACATTTTAGAAATCAATTATACACTAATCAACACACATTTTCTGGTTATTTCCACTTGATAAACTTTTTATTCTTTTTGTAGTAGATTTTATTTAATATTATATTTGTAAACACGTAGTGGCTAAGACTTTAGGTAAATATTTGGATATATTAATTTTTTGTGTAATCGAGACGAAAACCACTAATTATTGCAATTTAACTATTTTGTAAATTGAAGCACTAATATTTTGATTTAGGTTTTAGATATTATTAGGACATTATATCGACACTTGTGTGGTTTTGATTTAAATATTTGTTTCCCGAAAGTTTGCTTTATTTTCGTTTTTTGTTTAAATTTTAAATTTTGGGTTTTTCTTATGGGATTTTTGATTTATAAATATTTTGATTTATATTATAAATATTCTATCTGTTCACTGATCATTCGGTGTTTCTTTCTTCCAATAAAATATTTTTTTTTATAGTTCTAATTATCTTGATATTCAACCACTAAACATATACAATTGACTAAGAATTTGCCACAATTTTTTTTTTGTTTTTTACCTTTTTCCTATTGATTGGCTTTGTAATTAAAATGTTGTTTTTGTGTTTGTTTCACAAACTCGTTAAACAACATGTGCTTGCTTACTCACACAACTATAATATTTCATTCCTAGCAAATTGCAGACAACTTCACATTATATTTTAAATCCTTTACACTATTCAACAGAATTTCTTTGGGAATTTATGATTTTCTTCTTTTACGGATTCCCGTCTAAATAACTTTTCAATTTTACCACAAAAAAAAAGTCGTTACTAGACAAAGTTTTTTCACAGTATTTGTGTAGATTTTTGGGGACACAATTTTACAATTTCATCACACAATGGAATTAAGACCGTGTTGAGTATAACCACTGTTTGTTTTTGGTTAAGAAAATGCGTTAATTCTATTATTACATTCACTCGGATGTTTATTTAGGATCCTTTTGTTAATTTGGGAAAGAGAAAATTAACTTTTTTGCACTTTAGCTCCTTGTGGGGATCCTTAGGAAGATTCTGCAAAGAAAATGAAAGTCCCTTAATTAGTTAATTGTTTACAATTTTAAATTGTAAATAAACAAAATTTTTAAATGTAAATATTTGCTTATTTAAAATAATCTTGTAAACGCCTATAAGAAAAACTAGAAACCAAAACAAAAATATATACATCCATACCCTAACCATGATATATTTGTATCGTTTATTACACACAGAGGTTATAACAATCTGATAAGAACACAGCGAACTTATGCTTGCCAGTGTTGTAGTAAGCTCTAACGATGCGTACAACTATTTGTGTTTAATCTTAGGTACCATCGATCGATTCACACTTTCCATATGTATGTACATTTCATTAAAAATCTTGTATAGAAATGCTTCACTATCAACTTATGCTACCATTTGAGGCATAATAATAATAACCTAGTCACGATGTCACGATGTATCCCAGCGACTATTCTTTCCTCCTCTGTCTATTATTTTAGCAAATTCCATCAATTTTTCACACAGAAAAATATCTCATATATTAACATGCAAAATAAGAAATTAGAAAACAAAATTAGGAAATCATGTTTCTATCGCCCAATTTGTTATTCAAATGGAAGGATATTTACATTTAATTTTTCTTTGAACTTTCGGAAAGTGCGTATAATCACATAAAACGCCGGTACTCATCAGAAATGTTTTTTTTTTAATACTTGAGCAACTTTTTTGAAGATATACATAAGTACATTAAGATGTATTGAAGTAAACAGATTTTGTTAATTTCGAATCAGGGCTGAACTTAATCGATGCGTTTTCAAATGCTGAATACGACGACGCATTTGTGGCAGTAAAGTTTCAATTTCGTGTGTAGGTTGGAGAACAAATTCAGTTTTTTGTAGTCAATAAAAGAACAAATTCTTTGAATATTTTAAGAGTATTTTGTTCTCAAAAATCCATTATTCGTCCCTTTTCCTCTGTTTATAGAACATTTTTTTCCTTGTTAAAATTTAGATTTTTTTGATTCTCTTTTTTCACTATGAGATTCACACAACTAGAGCTAGGGAGCAACACATAACAACAAATATTTTTAAAATGTTGGATGAATTTTTTTCACGATTGGATTTTGAAAACATAATCAAAAATTAATTAGTTGGTTAACAAAAATAAAAATTTGACAGATGTGTCAAATTTTCTTAAAAAATGCATAACTTGCTTTAAATATCATGAATTTTCTATGAAGAGAAATAATTTCGGTTTACGATAAAACAAAAATATGCGGAATAAAAGTCTGCGAATAAGTCTTGACGTGACGTCATAAATTATCCCTACATATTATAAGTAGAGACAACATCATTAACTCCCCCATGCCTTCCAGTTCCTTCAGTATATTGATGTAAGTGAAGTATACGCGTTTTTGACTTAGACTAAAACATAGAAGAGAAGTGTATTCTCTCAATAAATTTAACAACTCGTTTGCTCTATCTCGAACGAAAGCTTTCGATAAATTTAACTTTATAGGTATGTAGCCTTCGGTGGTGCAATGGTTAGCACGCGCGGCTCTTGTACATCCATTACTTTTCTATCGACGACGGTCACCTCGGTTAGTGATGGCGATATTATCGAATACTTAGCCATGAAAAAGCTTCTCAAAATACCGTTCGGAATTGGTGTAAAACTGTAGGTCCCAATCAGTATGTGTAAACCTAGAAAGCGCACATCTCACTTATTGTGAGAAGCTCTCCCAATCCCTTCATGGGATGTTATGGGACACCATTTTTTTTAAGATATGATTGCATGTTAACGTTGGATAGTGGAGTGCTTGGGTGCAATAATACCAGATAGAGGCATTAGTGCAAAACATCCACCATGAAAACTACAATGGCATTTTGTTTTAAAACTATTGTGCTAAATTTAACATAAATGTGTACCAAGAATTAAAGTCAACAAAAAAGTGTAAAATATATTTGCATTTCATAGTTCCATACCAAAAATGGCATACAAATATTAAGCCAACAGATCTTGTAACTCCACCTGGTGTAAGTCCATTTTCGTCGAATATCTCGAAGAGTATGACTTGAAACTTTCGATGAGAAAAATTGTTTCTCTATTCTATAAGTAATTTGATCTATGGGTTTTGCTTGCCTTGGAATTTAATCGTCTCTTCTGTCTTTTTCTTGATTTGTATGCTATTTGTATTTCGAAACCAAAAGCTCCATGAAGTCTTTCGTCAAAAGTTGTATTTAATAATTTCAGATTTATGTCTAATTCTACTGAACAAATGATCATAGACTATTCTATGAAACTGATCTTCCCAATTCAAAGAACTAAGTATTAGTAAGCTAGTTCTCAGTGACAAAAACGATCGCACGAAATCAGTGCTACGTTACAATTCTCATTTGTGTCATTGCCCCAAGAGTAGAGTGTTGCCATTTATATTTCTGGACTATAAAATTTGTAGTGTTGCCAGGTGAAATCTGGCAAAACCAGTGAAATAGATAGGTATTACAATTTTTATTTTTTGGTGGTAGCATTATTTCTGTTTTTACCGCTGTTGGCAATCACAAAATTAAACCATCTCGTGAACATTTTCGTGCGACTATTTCTCACATCTTTCTTCGTGGATTATCGAGGGAAGACTGTATCGATAAACTTAAATCTTTATCTTGTGATGATGCACCATCCTACAGTACAGTGAAAAACTGGTATAATAAATATTATTTTCGATTTCAGAATAAATTTCTTGCAGTTCATCCACGATCAATTGTTGTACAAAAAAACATTGATGTTGTGCGTAAACTGGTATTGTAATTCGAATTGTAATCATGTGGTATATCGTGATATAAAGGCTGCACCGGGAATTGAATCCACTCACATGCATTCACTACTGCATGAACATTTGCCCGCAAAAAATATTTGCTCGCGGTGGATACCGTTGATGCAAGAAAATGTTTAAATAAATGTTGAAAATGCAAATATATTCAAATGAACCTGATCTATGTGATTGAACCTGGGCCTAAAGAGGCATTGATGTATATATTGTATTGATTCAGCCGAATCCACCAAAAGTCGTTTGCACACAAAGCACTTCAAAACAAACGGTGGCCTTCTTCTTCGTTGTAACTGGTCATGTGGCAACAGTTTCATTATAGTTCGATCGAATTTGCATTTATGGTATTCACACCCTGAAAAAATCTACCCCAGCAACATATTGCAGGAAACATGCACAAGTTTGTATACATTGTTTTCATGAATAGAATATCTGGTGTTTTTCGTTACTTTGTTGTCTGTCACGTTTTTATTTTCAGCGGTTTTCAATAAACAAATCCAAATTTGGGCCACAAAAATAATCACACAAAGCCAAACATATAATTTTGAATAACAACCACATTGTGTTTGGCCACAAGTATAACTAAATTTGAGACAAGATAGAAGTACGTTATATTTGCAGCCAAACAACAATAAAAATATAGATTTTGCAGCGCGCAGCGACGAGGCTCATTGTGGCTCAATGAGTATGTCAATAAACATAATTGCCGCATTTGTTCTGATGTGCAGCCAGAGGCTTATCAAGAGCTCCCATAGCACCTTGAGAAATTTATTATTTGGTACGGTTTAAGGCCGGTGACATCATTGGGCCCTACATCGTGAAAGACGTCGATGGTCGATGGTAAATAAATAAATAAATGGTTTCCCATTACATTCCATGAAGCAATTGGGTAGAGCTTCTCACAGCCAGTGAGCTGTGCGCTTTCTAGTTTTATACTCACTGATTAGGACCTATAGTTTTTACACCGATTTCGAACAATATTTTGAGAAGCTTTTTCATGGCAAAATACTCGATAGGCTCGCCGTCACTGTGCGAGGTGACCGCCGCCAAAAGACGTTTGAAGTGGTAAGAGCAGGGCTCGAACCCACGATCTCATGTACAAGAGGCGCGCATACTAACCATTGCACCGCCGACAAACATAAGCCAATTGAGAGTGAGTAATTATTCTGCCAATGGCAGCTTCGTTCGTGCGATTTGAGCCTATTAGACTATTTTTTGTGGGGGCAAGTGAATTCTCCCATCTATAGGGACAAGCCGCCCACGATTGTTGTCTCCGAAGACAACATTCCACGTGTCATTGGTGAGATATTGGCCTAGATGTTAGAAAAAGGTCGAACATTGGGCCTTCAGAATGCACCAGGTGAAGCCGGTGCCGTAGACACAATTTGCATGAAATAATCTTTAAGAAGTAATTGGCAGACATTGATTGATCGATCCAAATAAATTCACACATTTACTTGTCCAATTTTTTTCAATTTTCAAAAACCAAATAGCAAAAAGTCACCAATTAAATTATAGCGTGGCCTGCGACTGTACAGAGGTTAGTGTGTGCGGATTTTTGCATATGAGAATGAATTTGCGATCTCTGCTCTGGCCACCTTACATTTTGATGTGTTAACATCTATAGGCGCGGGTATGGACTAAACCCACAAAGTGAAAACTACCAAACACAGTTTATCCCTTTGCGGTCACACATTGATTGACGTTAAACCCCTCCGAAACGGCTGGACCGATTTGTATGAAATTTTCTGTGCATATCGGGTAGGTCTCAGACTCGGCCAACATCTATTTTTCACACCCCTAACTGATAAGGTGACCCACTCCTACACAAAACACAGATCTGTCGACTGCGAAACACAGATTGTCAAACTGCAAAAAAAAAACACACACTGATGTAGCAGCAGCGAATTGTTGTCTTGTGTGGATGCGGAGCACTCTCAGAGCAAACAAACTAATGACGTGGCTATGCGTATATAAAAATGAGATAGCAAGAGAGTAACGAAAATTGTGTGAACTTGTGAAGCGTATGTACGAACATTACAATATATGTTCGTTGCTTTGCACTCTCTGTTGCTTTGCATTCTCTTTGTTTATTGTGGGAATAAAACAAAAAGTATTAAGCAAGAAAATAATGACACATGTGCTTGCACTGGTCTTTAAATAATTTTAAGTATTAATATTATTTAAATGTAACGTCATCATATGATTGAGCGTTGTTTTTTATTTTCCATTATAACATTTACTAATGTGTTCATAGAAATCGAACAGGTACCGTGTAATAAAAAGGATTTTATTTTAAACGTCACTACGCGCTAAAGAATCTGTATTTTTTTAATGCAAGGTTTTTATAGCTTTTCTAAAATATAGTATAGTTGCGCCTAAACACATTTTGTTTTATGTTCAATATAACATATTTGAGACACAATGTTTAATAGGCTATAATATTTGTTTTTGAGACCCAAATGGTGTTTTGCTGGTTGAAAACCGGCAGAAAACGAAGAAACAAAAAGGCAGCAGATCTGAACTTCTTGAAAACAATGCTGGCAAACATGTACATATTTCATGCAATGTGTTGCTGAGGCCGATATATTTCAGCGTGGATCGAATACATCTTTATGAAAAATCTTCTTCATAATACCGGTCGGACTCGGTATAAAACTATAGGCCCCAATCATACCAATCAAAATTAAAACGCGCGTAGATCTCTCAATATAAGAAGTAATGTTGGTAATAATGTGGGTAATAACCATTTGTTTTATATTTTTATGCTGCACCAGCTGAACATAATTCCCGCATTTGTCCTGAAGTGGAGTGGATTCCTACACCTGACATATGCTGCAGCAGATGAAGGAAACTCTGAGATTCATATTTATATGGTTCAGCTTTAGAACATGTAGCCGTGTTTAAGCTAAAGGTATATAATTTTAAAATAATTCAAAACTCCTTTGGTATTATCATAACTTTCAATAGAATTTTGATTTTAAATTGACATGAATTTAATCCCAATCACCAGTTGTGTTCAATTATATATCTCTAAAGATTAACTACTTATAAATTGGCCCCACGTGTGCATTCACTTGAATGATTGGAAGTTGAAACAAAGACTTTATTTAAATATTATGACTGGCAACCCACCAGTTCCGTTGAAATTTTTTCAGAGACTTGTCTACTACCACCTCAGTTGCAATCAAAGCTCACAATCAAATACAAATTCCCCCTAATTTAAATACCCTCTTTGGATGTCAAAGGAATTTGTTAAATCTATGCAAGATAATATAATGTGGGGTTCTGGAAGTCAATTAATAAATAAATTTTCTTTTTGGCAATAGGATAATCTTACGGCGTGTGCCGTCAATAAAGACCGTTCGGTTTCAAGAAAAACAGCAAAAAATTTGAGTTGTTATTCAGCATTGACCTTCAGTGTCAATATGCTATAGCCTCTGTAATGGATAACTGATGATAGAATTTTGTATATTTACGGGAGTATCTGTTGTTAACAATGAAGTTAACACCCTTAGGTTACAGGATGGGCCAAGATAATGTATTACATTGAAATAACAGGAAATTGAAACTACGTGGGTGTATCTTTTATAGAAAGCAACTGTAATAAAGTAATCACTTTGGAGCAGGAAGGGAAAAGATAATAGTCGGAGGAAGTACTAAGTAAAAATTATTTGTATAACAAAATGAATGTTCTTAAACTATAAAGGAAAACATTACCAATTATGTCTAGGCAAATGAAGTTCCACCACAAAGTTCTTACTATTGACGAAACAATAATTTTCACATTAAGATAAAGCACATAAAAGATTTGGGAATATGAGCATTATACCTGAGCCAACATCATTTCAAAAATGACGCAGAGAAAAATCATATTTGTATAAAAAAATCAATGGGTGCTCGAACTCACGCCCGATATGTTAACAACTGTTTGTTACACGGTACCTGTTCGATTTCTATGAAATGTTACATCGGAAAATAAAAAAAGAATAGTTTTTATGCTGAAAGCTCTTCTGCTATTGCACTTTCTGTTTTCTAACGTCTGCTTTAACATCAGATGTAATATTGTTAAAATAAATAAAGCAATATTTAGCTCACTGAAATAATTGTTTTTGTTTTGTCATAAACAGAGCGACGACAACAGGTATTGAATAATATAGAGAACTTATTGCACTCATTTTTCCGCTCTCATGTAGAGAGTCTAAGTAAAAGAGCATAAACGCGTCGTGCTCTCTTTATAGAATATTTTTGTATATATTTATTTTTATATGTAATAGAAATGCACCACTTCGACAATGTTACGATATTACATAAAACAATACAAAAAGCATAATTGTTTCAAATGTTATCAATGTTTCACATCAAAATTATGAATGGACCAAGTTATGACAAAAGGGGAGTAATACGTTTTGAATCATTCGCCAGATGTCGGCCAGTGCTTTTGACTCAGGCAATTCGCTCCATGAGTTCTCTATACTATTGAATACTCCTTGGTGACGACGACGTGCTTGTTTGTTGGCTGCCGCTACATCAATACCATCATACTTATTTTAAAGCAGAGACTATTCTTGTACAACAACCACGTATATACGTGACGGTAAAGCTGTGTGTTGTTTGCATGTGTTCACTTTGATAGATTGCCCTAACCACGCTTATAGATGTTAACACATCAATAATTCATAAAGATGCGAGTATTGGACTGTACTGGCATTGAATAAAAACACAAATATAGAACAAGATTGTTAATGTGTTTTCTAAATATTAAATCAAACTTGCAATTTTCAATACGGTGCTGCTTTACACTAAATAAATTTATAAAAATTAAAAATGTGTGTCAGCAGAACGTAAGCACCTTTACTCTGCAAATTGCCATCGAAAATGAGTGAATATTCCTATCCTAAACCAAAATGAGCGGTCGAATAAAGTCGGTAATGCATTCCTAAACCTGACATACTGACAATATCTCACAGAAAACAGAAAGACTAGTATAGACTAGCGAAGAAAAGAGACCCGTTTGTTTGAGAACAAAAAACAGTTTGTGGGGAAACGCGAGAGTAAGCAAATTGAATCGTTTTGAAAGAAGAATGAGGCCCGCAAATCTTAAAAAATCGAACAAAGACAAACCAACGGAAATGGATTTTTAGAGACAAGCGCGAGAATCTTGTCACCGATCTGCAGAGTATGTAGGGAATATGGAGAGAACACATCTCTGCTTTACTTTCCACAAGGGATTTCAATATAGATGAGGGTGTTCAGCAAATACAGCACGACGGCGTTGACTTTCGCCTTCTAGACAAAGCGAAGTAACAACTTCAATTTCAGTGCTCAAGAACAGCGTAGCTCCCGGTGCTGATGGACTACCAGCTGAGATATTTAGCCGATAGCTACGAGTTGGAATGGTGCATGCATCACGTCAAATGGAAACTCTAGAAAGCCAAATGCATGGTCGACGATTGAAGTCTTAGTATACTCTGTTCTACTTCCAAAATAGGCAACCCGATTTCATGTACGCCCTATCGTGGTATAAACATGTTACCCATCGCACGCTGAAGCAGGCGGGGCAACACTGTCAGCAGCAACAGTCACATGCAGCTCACGTATGCTGTCGATTTAGACACAATTGGGCGAAATCTGCGAGAAATCGCTGCAGCATTTTCGAGAACTGAAAAGGAGATGGCAAAAGTGGGTCTGACAGTAATCGAGAATACGACAAAATTAATGGTTTCGACAGGCAGAACATCCACCTGATTGGGTAAACCGTTATAGCTGTGATGTACAGGACGAAGTCATATTTTAAAATCATGTACTTACGCTTAAACACCGCAGCGAGTTTTAAAGTTGAACCATTAGAATATGAACACTTCAAAATCTCCATCAACTACAGGCTGAAAAATAACGGCCAAGCAACATATTGCAGGACGCATGTACATATTTGCAAGCATTGTCTTCGTAAATTGAAGATCTGCTGCTTTTTGTTTCTTTATTGTCTATCACGTTTTTGTTTTCAGCAGTCACATTTGGGTTACAAATACATATATTACAACTTTTTAATCATTTTGTCCCAAACACGTTATATTGAATAGCAAACACAATGACTTTGGACACAAGTCTACCGTATTTGCGACAAGCTACAAACACGTTATATTTGCATCCAAACAAAAAAAATTACAAATTTTTCAGCGTGTACTGAAACATAAAAAAATAAAACAAATGGTTTCCCATTACATCTCAAACACGGACTGGGGTCAGCATCTTTCAATTAGAGATCTGACCGCATTTAATTTAGTACTCACTGCTTGGGATCTATAGTTTTCTACCGAATCCGAACAGAATTTTGAAGAAGGTCTGCCGTACACCGAAGAAATAATGGAAGCCTGTAAATCAAGCGGAGAATTTTGATTGCTCTCAGGATCTATTTCGGGCTAATCAGCCATGTGGCCGTCGGTGGTGCAATGGTTAGTGTGCGCGGCTCTTGTACATAAGATCCTGGGTTCGAACCCTGCTCTGACCACCTTTAAATTTTTTCCGGCGGCGGTCACCTCGCTTAGTGACGGCGACACTATCCAGTATTTATCCATGAAAAAGCTTCTCAAAATACCGTTCGGAATCGGTGTAAAACTGAAGGTCCCAATCAGTGAGTCAAACCTTCATGGGATGTAATGGGAAACCATTTATTTATTTTTTATTTTAATCGGCCACTTCAGAGATAAAACCCTCTTTCAATAAACGAAGATCCAACTATATCAGACTCTCATACTACATGTTTTATGGTGCAGGATCCTGGGTCATATCGCATGCTGATGAAACATCGCTGGTACACTCAGAGAGAAATTTTTTTCGAAAAATATGTGGGCCTATAATAGAAAACGGGGAGTATCGACGACGGACGAACCACGGGCTTTAGAATCGGTATACCGACATCGATGTAGTTATGCGTATCAAAATTACTCGATAACGCTGGTTAGGTTATGCCAGTAGAATAGATCAGAATAAACCACTGCGAAAGGTATTTGAAGACATCGACAAATGAGACGACTGAGACTTCGCTGGAGTGACCAAGTCGTAGATTACCTTCGAGAGCTTGGTGTTACCAACTGAAGGAGGAAACCTGAAGACCGAGCCGATTGGAAAAATATGGTATCCTCATTTTTCAAGTCCGTTGACCCCTATGGATTTTTTGAGGCCACCTAAGTAAGTACTAAAATACCTAGTAAAGATCTCTGGGTAGCAAAAATATCAGCACTATTGAATTGGATATGTGGTCATCGTCGGTGCAATATTAGTGTGCCAGGGTCTTGTACATGAAAACGTGCATTCTATCTCTACTCTCACTGCCTTAAATAATTTTCGACGACAGTCACCTCGCTAATTGAAGTCGACACTATCGAGTAAATAGTCCGGAAAAACTTTTCAAACCCCGTTCGCAATCACTGAGTCTGAGAAGCTCTCGCCCTTTACATTCATACGTTTTAATAGAAATATGTTCATGCAGTCATTCTGAGAAGCTATCGCCCTTGACCTTCATGGGTTTTAATGGAAATATATTCGTGCATGCATTCATTGAATTGGATAAGCGTAGAAGAATATTAATAAGGATCAGCGTTAAGCTTAGTCCACCATCATATACTGCAATAGTAGGGATTGAATAGATTTCACAAGGCTAGAGCAGTTCAGGAAGAACACCAAAGAAATGAAAGCGATGCCTGGAAAAGAAATGAAATGCAAATTGTGTAGTATGAAATCAAATTAAATCAGAATTCGAAATTTGCTGATGCCCTATGTTTTTTTCGAAAGTATTCACTTGAACTTTAGATGCCATTTTTTGTTCGAATCGATAAAACACAAATATGTATAAAACAAAATTTTACAAATATTCCTGCATGCAACCTTAACAACTCTACCAACGTGTTCACAATGTCACGGCAGCATCTTGGTACAGCAACAATATGCCAATACCTTGTTGCCGGACACGTACACATCATCATCATCAACATGGTCTAATCCCAAACATGCTTTTTGTTTACATGTAAAAGTATAGATTTGAAAGGAATCAAAATCTGAACAGGAAGAATTGAAACGAGGCAAAGTACTGTAAAGACTGCAAAGCCAAAGATTTATGGTGACAGTAGTAATGTTGATGGCTTTTTAATGACCATATTTCATTTGAAACCAAACACGACATCAAAGGATTATAGATTTCATATTTGTATCGGGGCACATTAGACTACTTACGTGTGGATTTCTAAAGACTGTAGTTAAGTTAATTTAAGGATTGTTGAAATATTGTGCAAAAATCTAATAAAAAAGGTCGGAAGCATGAAAATAAGTAACCAAAATACATTAAGGCAAGGAACATCAATCATTTTTGTTAAGAAGTTTTATCCACTTGTGTAATTTTATGTTACGTTCATGTGGTAGCAATTTATCCTTGGAAGATATTAAATTTGTATGTCTTGATTGAACGTGATAGCATCTAGAGCTATAGTGGGGCAATTTCTTTGGATAATCACAGTAATTTTTAACGAACCATTCAAAAACTATGAGGCATTTGTAGCACGTAATACTAAACTTCGATGACGTTTTGTACAAGTTAAGGTTTTACAAATACTAGAATTAAGAAAATCATATCTAAATTGTAGCCTTGATTACATTTTATTTAACAATGGGCTTGTAATCTTAATATGCAAATTTCTCAAAACTTTTTTGACCTGTTGTGGGAATGGATTTTCATATCCACACCAAAAGAAAATTAAAAACTTTTGATTTAACTATTTTAGAAAATTTTACAAAATACTGAAGCGGTATAAGTAAAACTTTGCTGCAAGTTTATTAACGCATTTTTACATGATTTTATGGGGAATAAGTATCTGCTTTTTCCCTCTCAAATCTTAGGGAACCCATGATAACATGCCATATTTTCAATTCATGTGTTTCCTTATTAATGCCTGTTCTAATTTGTATTAGTCATACGCACCACTGTACCATTAAAGAGAATGAATATTATCACGTATATGATTGGGTGTTCGTGTAATATACTAGTACTTCTTAACTTCATACATAAATTAAATTTGCTATTAATAGAATTCCCTCTAAGCCATGATGAATATCTTGTAAATAGGTGACAATCATTTTTATGCTGTATGGAAAAATTTTTTCACCAAATTTTGCGACATGTTATTTTTAAGAATGTTGTCAACAACCATTGTAATGTTATTGTTTAGGACGCTATAAAGTTTGAGTGAGAAGAAACGCTGGGATTCCCTAGTCCAAATTCCAATTTAATAGTTGACGCCAAAAGGCCTTTGTAAGCTTTTCGTTAAAGAAATTTTTATTGAAATTATATAAAGTTAAAAGTTTAATTTTAATGCTATTTTAATTTTTTGCTATTAGGTTTGTGAAAATTAAAGAAGGCGCAGAAAATTTGTACAAGTAAATAAAATATTTATTTAGATAAGTAAATGCATGCATACATTGTATCAGCTCATTAGCAAACTATGGGTAGACGAATACATACTCGGAGATTGGAGTCTCAGTGTATTATTCTCATATTTAAAAAGGCGAACTGAGTCTCTGTGACGACTACCGTGGAATAAGCCTTTAATACATAGCATATAAGGTTCTACCAAGTATAATGCGCGAAAGATTAAAATCAACAATCGCTGACCTGATTGGACCATACCAGTCTGGCTTTAGGCCTGGAAAATCGACAACTGACCAGATTTTCAAGCAACGTCAAATCCTGCAGAAGACCCACGAAAAACAAATGGACACCAATCAGAAATATGTCGATTCTAAGGCGGCCTTCGATAGCCCGATAAGATGCGAACCGTACAAATCACTGTCCGAGCATGGTATTCCTACAAAACTCATACGCCTTTGCAGAATAACCTTGATGAACTCCAAATCCGCAATGAAAGTTGGTAAGCAGCTAACCGATTGTTTCGGAATAAAGGGAGACCTTTAGCCAAGGAGAAACGCTGTCGTATGATCTCTTTAACATTTTAATGGAGACAAGACAAATTTAATGGTTTCAACGAGCAGGGCCTTCACGCGATTATGTAAAAGCCTGAACTTTGATAACCGTTATAATCTCGAGGTGGTGGACGAATGTATATACCTAGGATCTGCCATAAAGAAAACTACAGCGTCAGCCTTGAGATCAAACGGAGAGTTGTACTTGTGAATAGATGTTATTTTGGGCTAAGCAAGCACTTTAGAAATAACTCCCTCTCTCGAGTAACAAAAGTCCTGCTTTAACAGATTCACATACAGCCTGGATTGCTTTATGGCGCAGAATCCTGTGTCTTATCAAAAGCAGACCAAATGTCTCTAGGGGTCTTCGAGAGAAAAATTCTCTGAAAAATGTATGGCCCTACAGGGCACAACGGCGAGTATCGGCGACGAATGAACCATGAGCATACTCGAGCAGCCAGTGAATTTTGCTGCTGATGGTTTTATTCATGGTGACTGCAGTTTTTCCTCGTAGTGACCTCCATTAAAATGCTAAAGATGTCGTACGATACGGTGACGCCTTTCCTGATACCTCTCTTAGTTTCGAAATGTTCGGCACCATCCTTAAATTGAAAGCTCAATGAGAGAAGTTACTACGGTGTTTTCGAGAATTGAGAAGGAGTCAGCAAAATTGGGTCTGAAACTAAATTAGGACAAGGAAAAATTAATGGTTTCAACGGGCAGGGCCTCCAAGCGATTAGACCAAAGCGTGAACGTTGGCATCTGCTATAATTTCGAGGTGGTGGACGAATTTGTATACCTAGGATCTGCAATAAACAAAACCAACATCGTCAGCCTTCCGACTAAGCGGAGAATTGTGCTTGCGTAGAGATGTTATTTTGGGATAAGCAAGCACTTTAGAATAAAAGTCCACCTATACTAGATTCTCTTACAAGCTCGCTTGCTTTATGGCGCAGAATCCTGTGACTTAAGGTAAACAGACGACAATGTTCCAAAAAAATGTATGGCCCTATAGTTCACAACGGCGAATATCGGCGACGCATGAGCTATGAGCTGTATGACATTGAAACAGTTAACCGAATTAAACTAACGCAATTCCGCTGTCTAGGCCATGTCAGTAAAATGGATGAAGACCTAGCAGCACGGAGGGTTTTCTAAACCAAACTCGAAGGAAGACGAAAAATAAGAAGACCAAGACTCCGCTGAAGGAATCAGGTTGACGAATCATTGCGTCCACTGGGATTAACCAACTGGAGAGAAAAGGCTAAAGATCGAACTGGTTGGCGAAATGTGCTATCTCAGTTTTGTAAGGAACCGGAACCCCCGGAGTTGTTCGAGACCGGTTAAGTAAGTAAGTCATAAATGCATGAAATCGTCGTTGTGCGAGAGATCGTGGGTTTCATCGCCGCTCTGACTACGTTGCACTTCTTTCGACGACGGCCACCTCGCCTAGTAACGCCGACACTATGGAGTAATAAGCCATGAAATAGCTTCTCCAAAAAACTTTCGGAACCGGTGTAAAACTTTAGGTCCCAAACAGAGAGTGAAAACTGGAAAAAGCACTTCTCAGTGGCTGTGGGACAGTCTCCCCTATCCCTTCATGGGATGTAATGGGAAAATATTTATTTTTTACTTAAAAATACATGAATTGCTGTTAAGGACTATTTCAGTGTTGCCCATAGCTACGCTTCACGTAGTCGATTCTGAAACTCCAGATTTGGCTCACTTTTCCCCTCATTTCGGCCCAACGTGTAACTTTATTTTTCAACGGAGCCAGCAATCGTGGTTGGGCTGTCCCAGTAAACGTGATACGTGGAAATCGCAGGAACGAGGCGGCCAGTTGAAAGCACCACAATATGAGAGTAATTACTCACCAAACTCTTCTCTCAATTGGTTAATGGCATCGCGTGCGATGTGACATGTGGCAACCGTCCTACTAAAACCTCATGTCGACCAAGTCAAATTCTCCCATTTTGGCCAAACGAAGTCCATGATCATTGTACGGTATCTTTTTTCATTGATCCTAACATTGCCAGCACAATTATCTTTAAAGAAGTACGATTCAATCATTCCGCAGTGAACTGTTAAGGGTGCAATGGGAAGTCCAGAACAGCCTCTGCCTGTTCTTCGAACTACATTCGACAATTCTGTTTATTGACGTATCCGTTGACCTAAGAATGAGCCTCGTCGATTATGAGGCTAATAAAATGGTCTTAACTTGCGAAACACATTTTTCACAGAGCACGAATTTTGATAACAAAGGTCAATGGTTTGCAAGAGTTGTTTGTTTGTAAGTCTATTAACGATGAAATAGCAAGGCAAATTAAACACTTTACTTTGACACATGTTACGTATCACGAATGAAGTAACAAAAACTTAGTGCTGAGGACCCAATATCAAAAAAAAAATAAACCCTTGTTGAAAGAGCACTGGTTACAAAGGCTTACGACTCCTTTCGAAACTAAAATTTTCAAATCGAAATGCTGGCTTTATTTCTCGTAACCATATAAGGAACTTTCCCATTTATTTCAAGCTTTAATAAAATCGCGTAAGTTAGGGAACTTTAAAATTTCATTTCGTTTGTTGTTGATTGGGTTCTTTCCATTGAAATATTATTTATTATAAAATATTGATATTATTAATAATATCACGGATACGCCACATATTATCGCTCAAAATTCAAGAATTTCATAAAAATTGATATAGGAAATATTGAAAAATTTCCAGGTTTATTTGTCATCCGTTTCATTATAATGATTCTTCATAAAACTTAAATCGATTTTTTTCGTATGTGCCCTGCGTTTTTCCAAATCAAAACCTTTAAACACGTTTTACATTCAAAAACTTAATTTAAGCACTTAAGCAAATATTTGCCATGATTTTAAGTTTCTGAAATTTATTGGTCAAACTCTCGACACTTTTAAATTATTTTTTTCTAATATAACTCTGAAAATTTTAAATTGTCTTGGGGTTTTACCAGGTTTTTAGCTTTGGTGTTACTCATATGCAACACTTACTCCTTGCTTCTTAAATGTTATCTGTTCATAAAGTAGCATCTGTGTATTCCTCTGTCAGAGACATTGAATTAGTTTAGAACTTTAGGAATTTAAAATTTAATTTACTGAATTTTTTATTAAAATTATATACTTTTCCTATTATTTGTTCAAATTTGTTTTTTTAATGTATTTAACTCTGAAAAGTTTTCATGAATGGTTAAATTTGCCTTTAGCATTCCAGCCATTAATGCTCTTTGTTCATAATGTATCATCTGTATATTCCTCTGTCAGAGACGTTCAATTAGTTTTGAACTTTAGGAATTTAAAATTTGATTGATAATGTATCATCTGTATATTCCTCTGTCTGAGACGTTCAATTAGTTTTGAACTTTAGGAATTTAAAATTTGATTTGATGGATTTTTTAAAAGATTCTATACTTTTGCTATTAGTTATCAAAATCTCTAAATTTTAAAATTATTGTTGAATGTAACTCTGAAAATTATAAATTGTTTTGTGGTTTTACCAGGTTCTACTGGAAGTTTTTAACGAATGGCTATAATGTGGGTTTAGCATTCCTGCCGTAATGACGAATATTGACTTGTACCACCAGGTAAATGATTGATATTACTCATACGCAACACATACACCGAGCTTTTTTGATATTATGTTTTCATAAAGTAGCATCTTGTAAATTAATAAACTAGAGCCAGCATTGCAAGTCTGCGCTTGTTTTTATTTTTTATTTAATTCTGAAAATGCCGATTTTTTTCTGGGGTGCACAAGATGCCGGTACAGAACAAAAATAATTCATAATCAATTATACGCCATCATTAGTATTTATTTTACCAGACTTCACTGGAAGTTTTTAGTGAGTGGTTAAATTTGGCTTTAACATTAAGAACGATTTTTCCAGCCACTATGAGGAATATTGTATTGTACCACCAGGCACGTGATTGATGTAACATACGACTTATTTTGTTTATTATTATGTGTTCATAATGTAAAATTTTTTAAATTATTAAACAAGAATATAATTTTAATTTTTAATTTAAATCTGAATTTTATAATTTAAATTTAAATTTTAAATAAATTTAATTAAATTTAAAAGATTTAATTGAAATCTCGGTTTAATTTTAATTATTAATCCAAGTCTGAATTCTAATTTTAAATAAATTTTGAAATTATTTATTTAAATCTTTGGGGTTCAACAAGATGCACGAAATTTTTCATCAATACAGTGCCAACAATATAAAACGATTTAACTCTGGTAATGCCTGAAGTTGGTATCTAATAGAATCGATCACCTCACATTCCATCACTGTTCCAATTTTTTGGGATAATCGTGGGTTGAGTTTCCGAGACATTTGATAAGAGTTATTACCACATCTCGATCTATCACTACAACACAAATATAATTTTAACTTTGAAAATGGTCTCTAGAAAAGATGCAAAAGTTGATATATGCTTTGTTGCCTTGTGATCACAGAATTACACGCTTTTTTTTTGCCTATTTCACTAGATTTCACTGACAATTCTTAATGAGTGGAGAAATTTAATTAATTTACTGTTACTCATACGCCGCACATAGGCTTTTGGACTACACCGAACTTCATCTAAACTGATTATAAGATAGAGTCGATGTTTTTGAAAAACCTTGGACTAAACTTAAGCGCTTGGAAGGGCTATTGCAAAACTTTGAAACACTTTCACATTTAGTTGATAATATAACCCTAAAAGTCATCAGATTCTTTTGAGGCTATAATGTATTGGCTTCTCCTATTTAGGTGACTGGTTATTGTATTGAGTGGCTTTTAATCATTTTAATATTTATTTTAAAAATATTTATTTAACAAAAATCGTAATCAATCATACGCCACATAGTTTAGGGAATTTCATATTAATCATACGCAATATAATTTAGGGAACTTTATATTGATTTTATGCACTGAAGTTGAAACTGTTAATACTAAAAATCTTATAAAATCAAGCGGCACATCGAATAGGAATTGTCATTATATTTTTACGCAATTGAGTTGAAACTACTAAATCTCAAAGGATTTAAGAATTTATATGCTATATAAATTTTAGTAACGATACGCGGAATGTAAATGTTTATATTTTTTATTTATAGCAAAACCTTAAGTAAATATCACCAAGGAAGGATTAGCCAGCTAATAGAATTGAAAACCTAATAGAGATATTTAATCGTTAATAGTTGTGTATACAAGGAAATATAGATTAACATGTTACTACAGTTTTGAATTTATTTAATTTAATAGCTTGGTAATGCAATGTTTTTAACATGTTTCACATCACATTCGCAACTCGTTTATCGATCATTGTATTGATATTAAGCGTACAAATTACATTACAACTGATGTAGTTACTTTGTGTGTATCACTCATACGTCTCATATTTACACAGAATTAATATTACTCATGCATACAAGTGCTTAATACATGTAAATTATTCCTGGTGTATCGTTAGAGTCATTTTTAGTAAATCAGAGATACGAAATAGAGTTTAAACTGCTCGCTCAAATAGTATTTATAAATTGCCTTTAATTGTATTTAAGATACTCGTATCTGTAAATATATATAAATTTAAAAATTTACAAATTATAAATTCGTTTAAAAAATCCTTTATTTTAAATACCACCAAAGACAGGTTTCGCTGCAAATATACTGGACTGTCCCCCACAGCGATATTTATTCTTTGATAAATTTAAGAAAGATTCATAACTATCACTACAATTTTGGGTTTATTTAATCAAATATTGCGCGTGTAACAGTTTGCAGTTATGTCAGTCGTCGAGATTGTAATAAAAAAAACTTTAGTGTTGATATTAAAAATTAATCGTTTTAAATTTACTTTACAGATGATGTGAAGTACACTCTGGGTATATCACGCATACGCCATATGTTTACACAAAGTTAATATTACTAATACGCACAAGTGCTGAACACTCATAAATTACGGGCTACAGTAAATTTAAAGTCATATTTAATAAAGCAGAGATATGACAATGTCAACTGAAGTTCGTGAAGTACAGCATTTACCTCAGGTAGGTAAATATGTAATATTAATACAATTAAAAAAAATAAAAATTAAATTATTCCTAATCTATTTTGTTCGCGATTTTTTAAATTAAGTTTGAGAAATATTATTGCTGCACTTTGGATGTTTACATTTATTAGCATCCACCTGGGGTTTAAAATTTATTTTTTGAAACAAACACTTGTTTTGCTCCCAACCATTAATATAATTATTCTTATTAAAATTTGCTCACAAAACTATTAAAAAACTTCAAGATATTTCGCAAATTAAATTCAAACACCACACACCTTAAAATTCACGTATTTAACCCAGCATCTGCATAGGAAAATCCCGTGCACTTGTACGCCTTTTTAATCCACAAGTACAATGAGTTGCGTTTTCCTCAAGTTGTCTAGAAAATTTTAGTTGTTGTTACTGGGGTTTTTTTTCCTCCTCTCAGGAAACCGAACTTTTCTGGTTGGCAATTGTTGGCTTAAACACTCACGAACACGCACAAAACTATACGCAGACACATACGGCACAAAACTTTTAGACAGAACTACAATTTCCGTGAACCGAAAAAAATAGCGCCACGGAAGGATAAACTAATGAAAACGACGCGAAAAACAACAACGTTGCTTAGAAGGAAATTAAAACGGATATGAAATTTAATGGAACTAGTTAAAATTAATTGCGGGTTTTAGTTAAATTTGTATATTCCTCTTTCACGGACGTTCAATTAATTTTGAACTTTAGGAATTTAAATTTTGATTTGCTGGATTTTTTTTAAAAGATTCTATACTTTTGCTAATTATTTAAATTTTTGGCTTCACTTTGATTTTTCGCAAATCCACGTTTTGTTTTCTTTTGATTTACTTTTTTTTTGATTTTCAATTTCCCTGTTAATTTTTCTTTACGCCGGAAAAAATCAATGCGTTCTAGACGTTGTTATCGCAAAAAGCATCGTCGTTAAACTGGTGGATGCTGTTACAAATAACCGGAGTATCGGTGTGGCCTAAGCGAACACCGGACGAGAGAGCGTTTGAAAGAGAGCTACTGTTAGTAAAGGTGCTGTAACTCTCGTGAATAACATTTCGAGAATCTGTAAAAATAACAGACGTAAAAGAAATCTTTAGTAGCTGCTTCATATCTAAATTTGGCGCCAGTTTTGACGGCTTAACAGAGTGGCACTTGTTTCGAGGAGGCCTGCGTGAGTAAATTTCGAAGTTCTGTTGTCCTGTTTTAACTCGTAGTACTCTTTGCGTTTGGTAGCTTAACAGAACACGTGTTAATGTTATTGCCATTCGAAAATTATACTTTATGTGAGAATGTTTTTTAACTTTGTTTACGTATTTAGTTGTTTGTTACCCGTTTTGTGTGTATTTTGTTTTTTCTTTGGTTGTAACTAAACAAAAAAACAGGGCAGGATATAAAGGCTTTAAGTTTGTCAGCTTGTCGTTGGTGACATAGATATTTCTTTTTCTGGTTTCCCGTTCCTTTAACCGCAGTCAGCATAAGGAAGCAACGTTTTTGACCTTTTTTATGTATTCACAATTAAGACAAAATGGGCCAGTACTTTAATATATGAAACAAATAATACAATAATGGGATTGAATCAGAGATATCAGATTTTAAACACATTCTGGAAAATCATGTCATACTCGTTTTTCCTTTAGCCATATGTAGCGTTTTGGGAGATTAGCATACCGGTTGTTTTAGTGTCATAGCAATTGCAATTTTAAAAAAATATAGAATTTTTCGTTTTCGGAAAACGCATGCTCTTTATAACTTCCGTGGCAATTAATATTGGGATTAATACATTGAAAATTAGGCTTGATACTGAACCAATGTAACGGAGCAACGCTTTAAAAATAATGCTTTAATAAAACCCCCACTAATCCCAATATTTCATCCCAACAGCAAGGTTCAGTTACGATAAGTAATTTAAAAAAAACCATGCCATACCATCAAGTGATGGGGAAGAGGTTCTCAAGATCAGTAAACTTTAATGTTCTACATTCACTGATTGGGACCCGCTGGTTTGCACCAGTGTAGACGCGTATTTTGAACGTATTTCATGGCTAAATACTCGATACTATTGCCTTCATTAAGCGAGGTCGCCGCCGTCGAACAAAATGCATCGTGGTCAGAGCAGGGATTAAAACCTCGTTCTCATCTACAAGAGCCGCACACACTACCATTGCATCACCGACGCCCCAGATAAATAATGTAACTGAAATTGACTAGTCTCATGGAAATTTTGGAAATATTGCCACCAATATTTCTTTCCCTTTTTATGTTCACTGATATGGATCCCCACTTTCACAATGGTTGCATGTTTTTCATTTGTACTAAGGCATTAACCGATTTACCGTCAACAGTGTTGTACACGCTGGCAATTGTAAGGGGTGGGCCATGTAAAATGTTGACATTTTATGTCGTTTTAAAAAAAGTATTTAGAGGCATTTTTGGAACGAAGTTAATTATGAAACAAAATAGACAACTTTTTTTACAGTATTATGCTACAACCCACTATTATCAACTATATTTTTTACTTTCGCCTTGGTTTATGTCTAAGCTAACATATGTTGTGAAATTTCTTGTTTAGCCCTTCCGCTATCTTTAGGTCAAATTGACCCAAAAAAAAATTTCAAAGACAAGTTTTACCAAGTTAATAGAAAGATATAGTATTGAGACTTTTACATATTGTAAATAGGTCTATAGTCTCACAATACACATGGAAGGTAAACATAAATTTTTTGCAGATTTTACGTTATAACCGATTATATGTTTTGGGTCAAATTGACCCGATACTAATAAGTAGCTACTTTTTCAAGTTCATATGCATTTTGTCGTGTACTTTTTTGTTCACTTTTATTTTTGCTATTTTGGGCTAAGCAAGCACTTTAGAGATAAAGCCCTCTCTCGAATAACAAAAGTCGAGCTTTACCAGACTCTCATTCAACCTGTCTTGCTTTATGGCGCTGAATCCTGAATATTATCGCAAGCAGACGAAACATCTGTAGGAGTCTTCGAGAGAAAAATACTCCGAAAATGTGTGGCCCTATAGTGCACAACGGCGAGTATCGGCGACGCATGAACCATGAGCTGTATGAACTATATCCCGACATTGACATAGTTAACCGGATCAAAATAATACGATTGCGCTGGCTAGTCCATGTCAGTAGAATGGATGAAGACGAACCAGCACGAAGGGTTTTCGAAACCGAACTCGAAGTAAGACGAAAAATAGGAAGACCAAGACTCCGCTGGAAGGATCAGGTTGGTATTGCCAGCTGGAGAGATAAGACAAAAGATCGAACTGGTTGGCGAAATATGTTATCTTCGTTTTGTTAGGTCCCTGACCCCTCGGGGTTGTTCGTTACCGGATAAGTAAGTAAGTAAAGAAATGCAAATCAAAAACAAAATCAATGTGGTTGTTACCTTGTGGTATTTGTTGTAGCGCATTTGTAGTCATATTGATTGAAATGACAAATATACAAGGATTTCATATATTTCGAACAAACTGGAAGCCAATGTATGTCATCGAATTTAATGCTTCTCTTGGGCTTCTCATCATGGTGAAAGTTTAGGAAATGTATGGGACAATAAGAACGGTAAACCTATTTCTCCGGGAACCATGTCTCTCAAGAGATTCATGACAACAAGCCTAGGGTTTGACAAAATGGTAGATATCATGTATCGTCGACAGGGTGATAAACTTATACCTACTAGTAATGTTTGGGATAAGTGGAATAATCAACTTGGAGTTTTCTACAACCTACATAGAACCTGCACCATCGGTGAGCAATTGGTTCCCATCCAAGCTTGAGAAACACGGGCCAAAACATGAGTATTATGTGAATATACAACCAACTATGCATCGAACATGGAAGTTTACTGCGGTCGTGTTAGGAACTCGTAACCCGAGAAAAATCATGGTATATATACTCATTTTGTATGGGCATACTTTGTGTGACAAGAGTAGGTGAAAGAGTAGTCTTATCATTGTAATTGTTTTTTCACATATGATCTTGTCCTGAAACCCTGTCCTTACCCAAAACATAACTCTTGTGGCTACTGTCAGAATAAAGCATTTCTTAAACTGAAAATAACTGATATGAAGAAGAAGCCTATATTAAATTCAGAATTCTTATTCACAATGCATATAGCTACTTATATAATTTCATACGTACTGAAGAAATACAAGGACGTTCTCCTGATAAGAACGTTCACCATTCCGCTGACGTAGAAGGAAATAATACATCGCTATAATCATTCTAGAGGAGTCGTTGATGTCCTTGACAAGTTAGTCAGCAATTATGCATGTCAACGCAAGACGAACCGTTGCCCCGTTGCACTGTTTTCAGCACACAACTCGTTCGTTATATGGAAGGAGACAAATACCAACTGAAACTGGATCAACAAATTTAAGCGTAGGATTATATTTGGTAGAACTTTCCGAACAACTGATTCATCCACATATCCTTAGATGAGAGAGGCTACCTAACGGTTATGCGTCAAAGTCGCTCGTACAAAACATTCAAGCTACCCAATGGGTTCCTGTTAGTCCTAGTACGTCAGTTTCGTTGAAAAGAAATTCTTCTTATTCTTTAAACGATCTTCTTAAATAAGTGCATTTTCTTAAAACAAGTAAATTTTCAAAAAAAAAACCTATTCACATACTTAAACAAAGTACCTTTTCTTCAAAAGATACCTTATGTTAAAGAAGTACCTTTACAATATATAAAGTTTTCCACGATCTTCAATTGAAATTCTTCTTATTCTTTAAACGACCTTAAGATCTTTTATTTGTTTTGCTTATTTATCTTAAGCTCGTTTGAAGAATAAGAAGAAGTACCTTTACTTAAAAAATAACAAGCCTGTGTTAGATAACACGGGCGCATAGGTCAGACGTAGAATACGTTAGTCATTTTGCAATTAAAATATATGAATTAAATATAATTTTTGCTAAATGATTTAAATCTATCTAATATATACGCATACAGCTGATAGCTAGTTATTAAGTTTTTGTAACATAAGTAGGCGTTTGCATGTATTAAAGTTAATTAATTTTAGATAGGATAAGTTATGTGTGATAAGTTATTTTATGACAATACATTGGGAAGTAGTTGGAAAGCAGCTAATCTACTGTGCTGCCATATCACAAAAGTAATTCCAATTGCTGTACATCTAATAAAGATGTCGCTACAATGTGGAGATAACCCAAATAAGTTTGGAAACCACTGATCTAAACGATTGGAATAGTTTTCAACAAGATTTATTAATTTATTTTTTAGTTTGTGTGCTCGAAGACTGTATGCCATATGTTTAAGGATGAAACTATATCTAGTTTAACGTATTACATTATAGCGACATCTTCATTTGAAGTACAGCTACAGCAATACATTTTATGATATGGCAGCACAATAGATTAGCTGCTTTCCAACTACTTCCCAATGTATTCACAGAAATGTGTTCAGGAAAAACGCCATTGATATAGTGAGCGTATACATCGCCAATCCTTTGTATTAATGTACATACACACACATTTACACGCTGCTCGCAGAAGTAAACAAACGACAGCAAAGATCTGTAAACTTTCAAGCACACACAAGTGTCCACGCTCCCCTCCCTTCATTTTATGTTCCCCTCCAAACGAACTAATAACCGACCGATCCAACAAAACGAAATGTACACACACACACATTTACACGCTGCTCGATAAATAAACAAAGCACAGCAAAGCCAAAATCATTTGATTTCACAACAACAACAAAAACAACAGCGGCATTTACAAACCAACAACAACAGCGGCATGTACAAAAAAAGTCTAAAATATCGTGCTCTTCAATATTTATTTCCTTAACTACATAAAACTTTTATATATAGACATATAATTTTTTTAATGTAATTCGAAACAAAACATATTACCAAAACTGAGTAACATATAAAAATTGCTAAAATATGTTTTAATATTTAAGTAAAAGTGGGTGAAAGTTGACAAACATTTTCTCAAAATTTTGTGCTCCAGATCAACACCCCTACCTTACCGTATAACGTATTCTACGTTAAAAGCATATTTTCATACAAAAAGTAAATTTTCTTAAAAAAATTATTTTATTATAAATAAGCACCTTCTCTTAAAAAAGTACATTTTCTTACAACAAATAGTTTTTTCTTAAAAACTACCTTTTCTTTAAAGAGCACCTTTTTTTTGAAGGAAAATAACATTTCTTCAGATTGATCCATTTCTTAAAAACCTTTTTTTTTTTTAAATACATTCTCTTAAAAATACCTTTCTTGGAAAAATTTATTTTCGTAAAAGTGCTCATTCCTAAAAATAAAATAATATTTTTCCTTTCCTTTAACTTTATTGAGATAAGTAGACTTTCTGAAAATAAGCAAATTTTCTTAAAAATAATAAAAGTACCTGTTCTTAAAAAAAGTACTTCTTTGTAAAAAAAATTCATACTATAACGGCTTTTTCTTACAGAAAGTACTTTTTCTTAAAAATAGTACCTTTTCTTGAAAAAAAAAACATTAGCCTTTAATAAAAGAAGTACCTCTGTTTAAAAAAGGACCTTTTCGTGAAAATATAATACATGTTCTTACAAAAAGGACATAAAACTATATATAATTTTTTTAAATACATTCTATAAAAAAAGTTCTTAAAAAAATTGTATCGATTTACAAAAAGTATCTTTTCTTAAAGATCCATTTAAATTATCGTATATTTCAACGGGCGCCTTAGGCGCGTTGTAACTAACTAATTTATAATATATAGCGAAAGCAACTTCATTCCAACCGGGTGTCCCCTGATACCTCATATAATTTTATAATATTATGAATTTATAGGTAAGGTCTCATCGTTGGGAATTTTCAAATAAAACACAAAAAAGTTCAATTGGCTTCCACCACCTCATTCGATCCACTCAATTTTTCAGTATATTTGCGAACGACAACGTCGATTTCCTGTTTTAAGGCATAAATGGACTCGGTAGTCTCTGCGTAACACTGACTCTTCACGGCGCCCCAGTGACAATAGTCTAACGGACACAAATTGCAGATGCGAAGCTGCCAAGGAACTTGAGTTTCGGCTGATTATGCGGTTTTCGAACACATTTCGCAAAAGATCGACTGCAGTATTGGCTTTGTGGCACGTAGCGCCGACATTATGCAACCCCAAGTCATTCATGTCATCCTCTGTAAGTTTTGGAAGCACAAAATCTCTAACCGTGGCACGGTAATGCTGGCCATTGTTTGTGGCGACGGATAAGTGCTCGTTTTCAAGAAAAGTAGCTATGTTAAAAACCGTACAGCTGATGCAGCTATGCTAAAAACTGTAACCGCCACTGTTTTGGATACATCGGCTTTCCCTAATCGACGTGGCATTTTCTCAAGCCCCAACTGCGATAATTTCGTTTGGTAACATAGTTCCGATATGTAAATGAAGTTACTCAGTGAAGGTTATTTTTAGCGAAAAATTATCATCTTCAGCCAGGCGAACTTCAACCCATTCAGTGAAGCTAAAACTCTTCGGATGGTCACGAGGCTTCAGTTCTCAGAATAATTGAACTTTATAGGTCTTCAGAACGACGTCTGGATGCAAAATTCTGCGCAAAGAATTGTGAGAAATGTTCAATTGCTGCGAGCGGTGGCGAGTTGATGTTGATGTCTATTAGAGCATATTTTCAGCTACAGAGGCAACATTTTCCATTGAAAGCACTGGCTGAGCACGTACACGAGTTTTTTTTTGTCCACTACGGACCCGGATTGAGGAACTTGCTTCACAAATTGATCCACAAACTGCGGTGATGACATTCTATTACTATCGAATTTATTTCGTAGATTTCTTACAGTTTGATTTGAAGTCTTAAAACTTTGGAAGAAAATATTTAATATTTCTCAATTTTCGATTAATTTCCCAAAAGCCTAGCTTTTAGCTGGTAATCTGTCACGTAATAAATGTTAAGTACCAAATTTTACATGGCCCATACTTTGTCATCATTGGTCACCCTGTAACGAGAAACTATTCTTGGTGGAGAAAAATTTGCAAAACATTAATTGTTTCTGGGGATGTGTGTCAGATAAAACAAAATTTTTAAGTCAGTGCCCTCCGCGTCTTTATCATCCAGGTGAGGCCATAATACTAGGGATTCGTGTCTCGAAAGTTCTTATAAATTCTCAATGAAAATGAGAGACAAAGCACATGCTGCAGGAACCAGGTATATATTTGGAACACACCCCCAAACATTCATATGTTTGAAAGTCCCAAACTCACATGCCTTGAAATGGAAACATTAAAATGTTTACTATCAACCATCTATTCTTTACGTGGAATCATATGTGTCCTTCATCCCAAACATCCATATACTTTCGTGGAAGCATTCGCGTGTTTCCTCCCAACCCTCCACATACTTACATGGAAATATGTGCGTATTTCCTCCCAAGCGTAATACAAACAAATTAGGCTTCATATCTTCCTTTCCTCACAATCATTTATCACATTGGTATCACAAGCGATTTAACAGACCGGGCCCTTATTTTTTTCCTGATCACAAACATTTTCTACTAAGCATCAACCCAGTGCATTTGATATCATCTATCCGATGAACCATTGAACTGGCAACTGAATGCAAGAAACTAAAATACAATACACCAGCCAAAATAAGAATCACTCACTTCATCTGCAATTTACACTCAAATTCGCGAATATTTAGGAATCACTGACTGAAAGAATAATAGCAAAATACAGTTACATACTTAGAAGTAAGACTGTGAATAATCTCTCTTCGTTTATCTTGTATTATCTTGCTCTCGCGAGAGCAAACTGTGCAACAAAAACAGCTGTCTTTGTATCATAAACACAGATATATTTGGATCAATCACACACATATAATAAATAAATAAATGGTTTCCCATTACATCCCATGAAGGGACAGGGGAGAAATTCTCACAATCACTAAGCTGTGCGCTTTCCTGTTTGCACTCACTGATTGGGACCTACTGTTTTACACCGATTCCGAACGGTATATTGAGAAGCTTTTTCATGTCTAGATACTCGATAGTGTCGCCGTCACTATGCGAGGTGACTGCCGCCGAAGGAAAATTTGAAGGTGGTCAGAGCCGGGTTCGAACCCAGGATCTCATGTACAAGAGCCGCGCACACTAACCATTGCACCACCGACGGCCACATCACACACATATTATAATATTTTAATCATTGTGTTTCCAACATGTAATATTGATTATCAACTACAAACACCAAATATCAAAGAAACTGATTTTTTAGCGTGTAATATGAATTTTTTCCACAGAGTGCTTACTTAATCAACCAAGCGTATTTGCTACCCGCAGTCCGATTGACGACTGAATACATTAAACCAAAACGCAACAAATGTAAGAAATACTCACTTCATCTGCAATTTACACACCCGTTTAGGAATTTATATGAATCTCTGTCTGGAAATTAATGCAAAAATACAGCCACACCCATGCAAATTTGACTGTTAATAATTTATTCTTGTACCTCTTTTAGTCTCTTGCTCTCAATAGAGAGTCAATACTGCAACAAACACAGCTGTAGCTGTATCCCAACCACAGCTATAGTTGGGTCACAAACACATACATTATAACATATTGGTCACTGTGTCTCCATTGTATAATAATGAATAACAAACATGTTGTGTTTGGACGCAAGTATACTGTACTTGCTACAAGCTCCAAACACACGTTTTATTTGCATCAAAACAACAACAAAAATACACATTTTTTAGAATGCATAAACTAACAAAGATACTCCAAATACAGATCTTTGCTTCATGAATTCCAATTCCAATTCTAAAATATATCGGAAATGTCCACCAATGTCTCGTTGGGACAATGCCACCATTTAGGGACCGTTCTCCAGTAACACCTCAATCATTCTGCATTAATCGCTATGCGCCACAATTCTCTCGGCTCTGGCATGGCAGAGTAAAACCACAGTTATTGAGCGATTAGCCCAAAAGTGACAAATGCACTAACATCTTTGCAACAGCGTAACAACGGATGTCCATGAATCCAGGTTTCTTAATTTTGTAATTCAGAAAGTGCCATCCTGACAATATGAGTGTTTCCAGTGGAATTGCTAAGTAGTTTGTTCTAAGTCAAAGAGTATCTACATGATATCAAGGGTTATTTATCAATGCCACATATATAGCATTCCACTGGACGCGCCAAACCGGAAACGGTACGGTGACTTATAATTTATGAACTCACAGAAGTTTGTACAAACCTTTTGCCTGACCAGCTACATGTTTCTCATATTCACAGTATTTTTCGATACCATATCCAAAACCTAGCGAATTATTTCTGTTCAAAAATTCCTCAGCGGTCTGTTATTCAAACAAACCCAACTATTTTCCGCTGAGAAAAATTTTTCTGGCCCTTGCTAGCTTGTAGTATGAGCTTCTCATACATTTCCGCAAAAAATATTTATTGACTATGTTCAGATTTACACAAAGACTGACAAAAATCTTATTGTAAGTACTTAGTTTGTTTAACATGTGATGTCTGAAATGGCAACTTAAAGGAAGGGGACTTATGCGATAAGGCCGACTGATTCATTTCGCAACCAGTGTTAAACTGAAGCTCCCAATCCGGTTATAATTCTTCGATCAACAAGTTATTCTTGGAGTCTTATATACCTTCAACATATTTCTACAATTAAACCATTTTGATCTGTGAGAATTAACCAAAAACGCGACATCCTACCACTCAACCTGAAGTGTTAAAGCCAAAATCATAAAACAAAATCATGTCAACAAAATCCACCCTGACTGTAGATAAAAAAAAACAAAACTCTCCCCATACTTACCACCTCCCCCTTATAACGAAGTCAAATATTGTTGTAGGTTAGTAACATTTACGACAAACATGTTAAGATTGTCGTACCAACTACAAAAATCAAATGGAAAGGACGACCACTACTACCATCACTCTCTCTCTCTCTCTCTTTATATACAGTCTATAAATTCCTTAAAATATTTTGCCCTAACTGACTTTTCGTTCTAAGTTTAATACTTCCTCTGGGTATTCCTTGCCAGTGAAGAAAGTTCTTCCTTCGAAAGGCAGTGTGTGCGTGTGTGTGGTGTGATTGGTGGGGTAAAAGGACTCCCGCCCTAAAAGTATGTTGTTGACATTTGTTATTCCACTTCTACTCTGTTTGTATGAAAATTATGTTAAAGAAAATGAGAGTATATGAGTGTTAGTATGCCGTATGTTAAACCTCTCCGAGAGTGTTTATGAAATTGTTGATTTTGTTTGTGGATTGGTATGTATGTATACATACATACAAATATATTTACTTATTATGACATATATAAGACATCTTTCCAGTTTAATGTCGTGTTTGTAAATACGTTTAGATATGCCTTCATCCTTAGACTTCTTAAACATCATTAGAATGATTCATGATGCGTTATTATAGCCATATGTTTACACTTAATGCGTAACGAAAATGTTAGTAAAAATGCTCTATTGCCTAGGATTTCAATCGAATAGGCAATTCAATTTTACCTTTGGCTGGCGTTGGTGATTTCCTTAATAGAATGTTTGTGAGGAAATGAAACAGGTAAACTGCTTTGGTCAAGAGAAGGTCATAAGTGTTGGGGTGTCCTTGATGCCCAAGGATAATGACTTTTCCGGATGTCACACAGTTTGGCTGGCATAAAATGCTAAATTTGTATCTCCCTAAACCAAAGAGGGATGAGAAATTAAAATCGTGACTTATTAATCAAGGGTATGTATTAAACTGTCAGCCTAATGGCAGTGGAGGCCAAAAGAATATTCTATTAAAACTTTGTTGCACAGCGAGTTGAGTGAATATGGGTATTAAAGGTGTTGTTTTTATAAAGGCTACTTTAAAACAAAGTTAGTTTAGTAAAAGTTAAAAATTAAGGATTATTGTTAAGAACTCATCTAAATTATTTAAATTTCTTTAATGTGTTAAATATGAGAGAATATAAAATACGGGCATAACAACCGTTTCCATCAAATGTCCTGTAATAATAGCCTCATTACATTCTTAACAAATTTTGGAGATGTTTGTAATAGGATAATCAAGGAGGATATCATTTTAATGGTAATATTAATAAATGGTAAAGTATGAGTAAATTTTGCGCTACGTGAAATAGTTTTTCTACGAATTTTTTTGCTCTATATGTTCAAGATAATATTTATTTCTTTGAAATATTTGTGGACATCATAGAAACACAAAGAAAATTAAAAACGTTTTGTAACGTGTAATTGTCTATCTCAAAAGTGGTACGCAAAACACTGGACAGGATTACTGCATCATAACTAATTTGAAGAGAAGTTACTGATACTACGTAAAGTCTGCTTGTAGTCACGTGCCAAAAGACTTCATCGAATTGTTCATTAAAAATTCAAGGCAATTCACATATGCCAGAAAGTCCTCTAAATAGGATCATTAAAACACAATTTCGTATAACGATCCTGTAATTCAAATTTAATATTTCATTGAAAAGCTGAAGAAAGCATTGTTGGCTTGTCAACTTAGGTGTAGAGAAGACAAGATTTGAAAAAAAAATTAATCTTATTTTGGAAGGAAGTTCCTTATCGCACCTTAATCAACTTTTATTTTAACACTATTATGCTACATCCCACTATTATCAACTATATTCTTTACTTTTGCTTTGGTTTGTGTCTAGACTAACTAAATGTCTCGCATATGTCGGGAAATTTCTTGTTTAATGGGAAGTTTTCTAGGTGGAGCCTGTAACCAATATTTAGTATATATTGTAGTTTTGAACCCAATAACAGGTAAATTTAGAAAAGCCAATGTGAAAGAAGTTTGAAAAAAGAGCATTTTCTTAAATAAGTGCCTTTTATTAAAAAGAGCAAATTTTCTCAAAAAAAAATACATGTTCATATTTTTAAACAAAGTACCTTTGCTTAAAAAAAATACCTTATCTTAAAGAAGTACCTTAAAAAAAAAGTAAATTTTCTTACAAAAAGTACCTTTTCTTAAAAAAAGGTTTTTTTTTTTTAATAAGTACCTTTTCTTAAAAAAGTATATTTTCTTTCAATAAATTGACTTTCCATAAAAAACTAGCTTTTCTTTAAAGAGTAAATTTTTTGTGAAACAAACTAACTTTCGTGAGATGCATTTAAATTAAAAATGGTGACAATTAATGTTGACACTTAATTTGACATTTAATTTTGACACTTAATTTGACATTAAATTTTGTCACCATTTTTAATTTAAATGCAAGCGTTTTATTTGAGAGATCCCCAGAAAATTAATTAACTAATTCATTTTAATTACACTCTTTATTGAAAGTATCTAGACAATTGTTGTTGAAGTGCTAAGTAGGCGGACCATTGTACAACCCCATCATGAAGAAGAATATACTTAATGAGGCTAAGAGAAAAATTATTTTCTAGTTTTTAGTGCATTTATAAATAAAACACTGTAACTTAATTTTTTTTAAATTATTTTTTTAAAAATGTATTCATTTTATTTTATTGTGTTTAACAATAAATAATTTTAACCCTTTTCTTTAATTTTCTTTTGCATTCACATGTATGGTTTATATGGATTGGTTTCTCTTCTGATTTTCATGAACATGTGGCAACTCCATTCTCTCAATTGAGAGATTTCGTGAGAGCGCGAGTCTAGCGGCGAGTCGTCAGCCATAAAAACGTATGTAGCAAATTTGTTTGATTATGTTTAGACTGGCCGTCGGTGGTGCAATGGTTAGTGTGCGCGGCTCTTGTACATGAGATCCTGGGTTCGAACCCGGCTCTGACCACCTTCAAATTTTCTTTCGGCGGCGGTCACCTCGCATAGTGACGGCGACACTATCGAGTATCTAGCCATGAAAAAGCTTCTCAAAATACCGTTCGGAATCGGTGTAAAACTGTAGGTCCCAATCAGTGAGTGAAAACTGGAAAGCGCACAGCTCAGTGATTGTGAGAAGTTCTCCCCAGTCCCTTTATGGGATGTAATGGGAAACTATTTATTTATTTATGTTTAGACTCTAATACGTCATTATTCTCTTTGCTCTGGCAGTGCTCCGCACCCACTTTTTATTTGACTTACCTTTCTCAATAAAACAATGCATTCAATCATAAGATGACGTTTCATTTAAATAGTATTAATAGACCCTTTTCACACTCGGCAAGTTACTTGCGCAAGTCAGTTTTTCAACTTTCCGAGTACAAGCAAGTCTGTACTCAAAATTTATTCCCCTATCCCGACCTTACCTCTGTCATCAACAAACCAAGACTTGGGCAAGAGACTTGCGCAAGTAACTTGCCGAGTGTGAAAGGAGTCATACTTAGCAACACTTAGAAATATTTAAAGACATGTGTATGTGTCATTATTTTCTTGCTTAATACTTTTTATTTTATACCCATAAAAAACAAAGAGAATGCAAAGCAACAGCAACAGCGTACGCTACCCAAGTTTACACAATTTTCGTTGCTCTCTTGCTATCTCATTTTTATATACGACAATTCGCTGCCGCTACATCACTGTGTAGTTTTTTCGCAGTCTGACAATTTGTGTTTCGCAGTCGGTCAAATCTGTGTTCTATATAGGGATGGGTCACCCTTATCATTTAGGGGTATAAAAAATAGATGTTGGCCGATTCTGAGACCTACCCTATATGCACACAAAATTGCATACAAAAGTCGGACAATCTGTCTGATCGCAGTCTGACAATAAATCTGATTGCAGACGGACAAACTGTGTTTGGATGTATTCACTTTGTGAATTAAGTCCCTACCCTCGGCTACACATGTTAACACATCA
Organism: Phaonia tiefii; assembly: GCA_963931995.1. Lineage (NCBI taxonomy): Eukaryota > Metazoa > Arthropoda > Insecta > Diptera > Muscidae > Phaonia > Phaonia tiefii. Next base: position 312,495,489 of record OZ008368.1, on the reverse strand, counting down.
AAAAAGGTTGACGTTCCCGTAATCACCTCTTTAATACGCGTCGTTTTTCAGTACACCCTGCTGTACATGCTACTACAAATCGTGTCATTCGCAAGATTTTAGTGTCGAGTAATGTTTGTATAAAACCAGAAAACTTTAAAGAACACGATCACCAAACTCAGGATTAGGTTTCTTCGGCACTCGCTAATCCAAAATTTTGGAGAAATAACTGTTCGCCTGCGGCGCCTCAAACCAATATGAAAAGAACCGCGTGATACTTTAGAAATGACTGCGACGCTCACTAAAAAAAATATGACAAAGTATTTCCAAAAAATCGCCCGATTGTTTGACTGCGGCGATTACTTAAACAAAACACACATTTTTTTCAAAAACAAAACTATAATATTTTCAGAGTGACTTTACTTTAGCGGTCCTAGCTAAAACAAAACATTAAAAATTATTTCGAAAAAATCGGCAAAAAATTATTTCTTGCCCGCGACCCTAACAAAAAACAAGATATTAAAAATTTTTTCGAAAAAATCACACGATTTTTCTTGGTTGTTGTTCGAAATAATTGCTCAAATTTTATTAATAAAAACCAAACAAGTTTAAGGTCCAGACTTCATGAAGATCTGGAACAATAAACTACTGAGGTTTAATTTTTTTCAAATATTGAAGCTATGGAATGCTACATGTATTTTATATTTCATCCTCACAATGATTTTGGGCCAATTTTTATATGAAAAATTGGCCAATTAATTTGGGTTATTTTTTTATGGAAAATTGCATAATATTTTTGGGTGATTTATCATATTTCTTTTGGGTCAGTTTGTATTTATGTTTGGGTTCGATTTCAATTGTCATTTAGGGCAATTTTTTATATTTTGACGCAACTTTAAAAATTGGGCGATTTTTCATAAAATTATTGGGTAAGTTTTCTGTTGGGAGATATATCATGCCGTTGCTCACAGCATATATGGGAATTTGTTCATTTAATTTTTGGGTGATTTTTGGGTTTTAAGTTGTAAGCATTTCGCGATTTTAGTAGACCTACTAAAGAAATCTTACAGCCTTTCAACATTATTGCCTGTATTTTATATAAATTCATTGAAGAATTTAATTTTTCCCATTTACTGAAAAACTCAAACCGCTAGCATTCGTGACTTAAACATTTATGCGGTCACGTTCGTTTATCTTATCACACTGTTTCGCAAGCAAATAGAAGAAAACTTTACTTCATGGAAAGTTGCGTACAATGAAAAAACAAAAAATCTGGAATCTCAAGAAGAATCTTTTCAAGAAATCAATAAAGGTACAGATAAAGGATTCTATTTTTTTCTTGCACAAGACCACACAAACACACATACACACATATGCATGTGTAAATAAATTGAAAGAATGCACACACTGGCTATCATATACACACAAACGAATTCCGTTTGATTCATTCACACTGCTAAAGACAATAGAATGTTTTATTAACATTTATCTTGAGTTTATGGTAGAACGTTGAACAAAACTTTACAGCCATGACAGACGCCGATTGAGTTTAAGCGTTTTTGTTTAATTTTTATTAAAAAACACGCGCTCTTCCAACATTCATGTGTGTATGTGAATTTGTTAGATTTCCAATATTTAGCTTTTGATATAAAGTTTTCTCGAAGTTTTTTCTATTTGACTTTTTCATTGCTGTATTTCAAAGTCTATTTATTTCTTGTCTGGCGTTGGTTTGTTTACAAGTACACTGGAAACTTTTCGCTTCCTTTAGATGGCAAAAATATGTGAAATATTTTACAACTTTTTCATAATCAAGGGAATTCAATTCACTTCTCATATCTTATATTTTTCTCGGTATGATTTTCCCTTTCTAAGATCCTTTTTTGTATTACAATTCGTATGCTTTCTTCAGTGCTTGCATTCATATTTGTTAGCTTGTTATTATGTTTTCCTCCTTTGCTTTTGATTCCAAATTAACAATTTTACCTCTAGTTATGAGTTAAGGAATGTGACGATAAAAAAGGTTTTGCATTCAATACTCAAGACATACATTTCTATTGAAATTCTCGAATAGGGTTAATATGCCAAGTATTGTTAATAAAGAAAATGTGTAAAATTCCAAAAGAAACAAGTTACAATTCAAAAGTCTGGGTTTCTGGGGGTATAAGGTACAAAGATCTACTATAACTGCACTACGACAACAATTCAACAAGACAAAAACAGCAGGTATTTAACTTTTCTGTTTCTATTCTCTCAAAGTTACAATTATATGAAAGCCAACAACAAAATAAGCAAAACCGTACAATAAGAAAAGACATGTGGCAAAAGAAAATCGCACCAGTAAGAAAAAGAGTGATGTCAGCTTTTCTAATGGGACCACCGATGATTCTCGCACCATGTAACCTACTTTAAAAAAAGAAACATTTTCACCGGAACACCCCCTGAAGGGACTGCTGCGAACCCTTTCCAAACAGCGAGCTGTGAGCCCTTACCAATTTTACACCCACTGATTGGGACCGATTGTTTTACACTGGTTGCGAACGTTATTTTGAGAAACTTTTTGATAGCTAAGTACAAAAGTATATTTTAATAAATTGTTTTCCAATAAGGACTTAACAAATTTTTTAAAAATAACGCAAACCATTTGAGATATTTCCAAAACTTTATGATCGACTTGAAATACAAACAAAATATTTTTGAATGGAACTCGACTCCGTTCATGTGGCCACCGCGGGCACGTCGCCAGCGGTCGATTCGTTGGACCCAATTTTCGATAACTCGGTCACACATTTCGGCCGTAGCGGCTGCCATTTCGCGTTCACTGGTGGCTCTGAGTCCTTCCGACTTCGTCGCCTTGCTGGCAAAGACCAATAATTTGACGTGTCTAGAGGCGTTAAATCGCACGAACGAGGCAGGCAATTGACTGGTCCATTTCTTGAGATAACACGCTCACGAAACTTACTCTTCAATAAATCGATTGTAACGTGTGCTGTGTGGCTTGTGGCACCGTCCTGTTGAAACCACATGTCGTTCAAGTCCATGTTTTTCAATTCGGGCCAAAAATAGTCGGTAATCATGACGCGATAACGATCGTCATTCACAGAAACGTGAGGATCGTCATTGTCGACGGAAAAATATGGCCCAATGATGCCGCCGGCATGAAAACCGCACCCAACAGATATATTTTTTTGTGGATGCAGTGGTGACTCATGAAGCAGATGTGAATTTTCACCAAACAAATATTTTCACCAAACAAATATTTTGCTTATTGACGAACCCATTGAGCCAAAAATAAGATTCGTCAGAGAAGATGATTTTGAGATGAAATGAAATCTTGGCGCATCTTCTCCAGAGCCCAAGCGGAGAACGTAGGTCACGTCAAATGGTCCAACGGCTTCAATTTTTGAGTCAGCTTGATCTTGTGTGGGTGTAAACCAAGATCTTTACACAAAATTCACCATAAAAAGGTCTTGGCGATGCCCAGTTCTTGAGAATGCCGCGGAATCGACTGATTTGGATCGTTTGATACGGACGCCTCACTGGCGCGGCAGAATCACACAATGAATATGCAGACCACTGACCATTGTGGTTGATGGTTGCGAATATAATTATTTTATTTTAGTAGAAGGCATATTATTATTTTCTTTAAGTTCGAAAAATAAGAGTAGTAGTGAAATTTTGAATATATTCTAAAATATACATGATTACCCGATTTTTAATTTTAATATCTTGAATATCTAATATCTATCTAATCCTTGACTTTTTGCTCTTATCGATTTTTGACAAATCTTAAAATTATTTACCAGATGTAAAGATATTGTTTTTTGGCCGGTAGAAATTGATTCTGAAACTCTGTGGATCTTCGAAAGGAAATGTAAGGTGATCACAGCATGGATCGAACAAACGTTTTCTTTTACAAGATTTGCACACACTACCATTGCGCCATCGGCGGCCAAATTGGGGATCTCTTCATGGCAAATAGTTCGTAAGTGTCGAAGTCATCAAGGTTGTTAAAATTAAAAAAAATATGGTCGTGCCCATATTGATCTATAAAATCTTGGTAGTTCTTGCGAGCTGTCCTGAGCTAATTTTAAAACAAACTTTATTTCCCATTACAGCCCATGAAGGGGTATGGAGAGCTTCTCCCAATATATGAGCTACCCCCGTTCTATTGTGAGACCCACTGACATGATCCTAAACTATTGCATTGATTCCGAATGGTTTTTATGAAGTTTTTCATGGCTATTCACTGGATAATGTAAGTGAAATTGAAGAAGCGGCGTGACCATCGCCGAATTAAATTAAAGCTGGGCGAAGCGGGGATAGAGCAGTTCCTCACGCTACCCAGGACACCACCGCAAGTTTAAATCAAGCGATCAACATGCTTTCCCCGAATCTATATATTTGAGACGTTGAAGTATGCCTTTGTACACCTTTAACAGATTTTAGACGGTGTCAGCACCATACTAGAGGTCATGAAAACTAAACTTAAAACAAAAACTCCGGTTAGTGATGAGATTGAAGCGACAGCATGGATGCTAGTCTAATTATGATGATAATTATCTAAATTTTCCATGACATTTTCACAGAGCTATGGCTGTATCTCACCGATGACGCGTTGGATATCGGATTTGAGCTCATGCTATTGTTTCCAGTTTATTCGCATAAAGCCGAAATTTCACAAAATCCCAACGAAGAAATCGCATGATCTTGGTGGCCAATTCACATCTGAATTTCTTGATATAATTTGTAAAATTCTGCAATAAATCTATTGTTACATGCGCGTTGTGACAGGTGGCGACGTCTAGCTGAAACCACATATCGTCCAGATACATGTCGTCCACCTGTGGTCACAAAAGCACCGTTATCATGTTCCTTAGCTATTAAAATCTTTCAAGTATTTCTGAATTCATAACCCCTACAACTTTATACAAAAAACAAAACAATTACGATTTAAATTGTTCTCTATTTGGCTGGAATAGGCTAGTTACTTCGGATAGACATATAGTGGTGTCCAACATACACAAAATTTTTTACACATAATCTCTCTATAGTTAGATACAATTTTATACAAAAAACTCGAGAGAACAAAACCGCAAATAATTTTCTTACCTTATTTCAAATAAATTCCTAACGGAGATGCTTGCGAGATCTTTAGAGCATTTGAGGAACGTCTTGGAGTTATTAAATAGGAGTAAAATTTTTAACACACCAGTTGTAGGAGCAAATGAACAAAACTGGGAGCTGGGAGCTAAACCACAGTAATGTTCCTGCATCGAGTGCCGTTCAGAGTCACTGCAACTTCGGCCTCATCTTCAAAAACTAAGGCCCTATCACGCCGCCTCACCAAAATCGGTAGCAGACAGTTGCCTGTTGTGGGTGCATTTCTTTCTGATCGACCGTATGAAGCCATTCGGGTGAAAATGCGCTTTATCGAAGAAGATGACGTTTTTGAAAAATCGCATTGAATTCATTTTGATCCATTACCCATTGAACGAATTGCTGGCACTTTCCATCGTCCGCTGGTTTGAGCTTCTGACTAAACTGAATTTTGTATACATGAAGGTGGAGGTCTTTTGTCAAAATTCGCTGCGTTGTGGTTCCTGAAATTTGAAGTTGTTGACACCGATATCTAGTTGAAGGTTTCGGGTTTTTGGCGACATCCTTGTTAACAGCAGCATTGCTTACAAGAGACCGACGGGTACGTTGACGTACAACAGTCTTACTATCCATAACCGACCCAGTTTCTTGAAATTTTTTGACCATTAGGTGCTCTTTCTCGACTGATAATCATGAGAAGTTTGCGAGTGGTCTCAGCATAACTTTCCAAATTTTTGTAATAAGTTTTCACAATTATATCGTGTTGTTCTTTCGTAAAACGCTCCATTTTTAATAATCGGAATAAACATATGTGAGAGCTGCCAAATTTTGGAGGTGCCACTTGCCCAAAAAAAAATGTCACTAAAATTCAAACGTGTAATCTTTCTGAGGCACCCTTTATTAGGGTACTTATGGTATAAATAGAAGAATATAATTTTCAAAATTTCAAGCCGGCATTTTGAAATATTGACCAGGCATACTTACTCCTCCCATTTATTGAATTAAATTTTCAGATTACATTGTTTTTTATATTACATCAAAATGCTATGAACTATATAAAACAAATAAAATTTATGGCCGATCCGTGAATTGCATTCTGAAGTACGGAAAAAATTTTAGAAAATATGCTTGACGAAAACTTACGAATTCTGTCGTAGTCAAAAATATTCTATAACATTTTTGAAAATATATTTATTTACTTACATCAATCGTTTTTTTGAAATATATATTTTGTGCCAAAATATATTACGGACCGAAATTTCAACGCCCGGTAGACGGCTATAAGTACACTCGAAAAAAATGTTTGACGTTCCCGTAGTCTGTTCTTTAATGCGCATCTTTTATTATTTTTATTTTTATTTATTTATTTCTCTTCACACATATAACCGAGCCATTAGGCCTTATATGATTACAAAATTTCTACCATAATTCCTTCAATGGATATATATTTAAATCTTTTTTTTAATTTACCATAATTAGAGATTACTTCATCAGTTCAATTAAAATTTTTGGATAATAACTTAAATGTAATTTAAAATATAATATGTATTTCGGTAACATTTATTAATTGTTATAAAAAGATATAAAAAATAACGTGATAAAAAATCTATTTCAATTCAAAATTATTATTTCAATAACCGAGCTTTAATAGCCATGTATGGTCACAAATTTCTACAAAATGATGATAAGTATGAATTTAGAAACTAATAAAAACAAAAAGTAAGTTTACTTTAAACTCCCTATTAATATTTTGCAAGATGACAATATGCAGCTATCTCCTACATGGGACGCAAAATAAGTTTCCGACATAAAAAGAAGTTATCGTTACTAATTTCTCAAGATCTATAAAATGAATCAGAAGTCCATAAAGATTAATTGACAAAAATCGTGCTGGACGACAGCAAGACAAGGCTAAAATCCCATAAATTTTCCAATCAAATTAATTTTCAAACGCTATGTCTGCCATCATCCTGAAGGCCAATAGATTATTTTTCATACTTTAAAACATAAAACACAGAGGCTGATGCCATGGCTTGTCCGAAGTACAAATTTTGCGAATTGATACCAAACTGCCGCCAGCATTAGTTGGCATAGTTGCTGTCATTAACTCTCTTGAATGGGCTATATGTTATGATGTTGTTTACTACTCCAATAGTATTACAGCGGATGTCTTCAATAATCAACTCTCTCATAAATAAAATTCACCAGGAAATGTTCCTTCATACTATTGGAATTATCATGCATTCAACTGTATGTACTGGTAAAGTTGTTTTCTAAATGTTTTTCTAGAACAATTCATTATCCTGATATACCTCTGTCAAATATTTATATGTGCAAAATAATTTTTTTTCTTTCTTTCTGAAAATTAACTCTAACTTAATGTCGACCATATACAATTTTTTCGGTAATATCCCTCTCTCTTTATCATATACTTTTTTCTCTTTTGATTATCGCTGCAAGTTTGCAATTCAATAGAAAAAAATTATATGTGCAGTCGCGTTCCTGACACTTTAAAGTGAACAACTCTATTTTTCTCGTCTGTTTAGTATAAAATATCTTCCTGTACGTGAGTAAAGTGATCATTATGAATATATTCTAGGAAATGTTTTATTCACAGTTTTGTTTCTAGTTGAACATGCAACGTGGAAGTGAACTTACGGACGAGGAGCGCGGAAACACTGTTGGAATGAGACTTGCAGGTAAAGGTATTGGCGAGATTGCAGCTGCGGTAAATTGGCACCGCAATACAATTTCGAATTTCCTCAAAGACCCCGAAAACTACGGTAGTATTAAGCGCAGTGGACGCATCCCAACTGGAGACCAGAGGACTAAGCGAGGCATTCGGCATTTACCAGCTAATGAGAATATGAGTTGTAATGAAATAAATGTGGAATTGGGTCTATATGTAACGAGACAGCGTGTCCAGCAACTGCTAAAGAACGATATAGGTCTTCAGTACCAGAGCAAAATGGCCAAACCACTCTTAACCCAGCGCCATAAAAAAGCGCGTATTGCTTTTGCAGAAAAGTACAAGTTTTGGGTGGACGAATTTGAAACCGTTATATTTAGTGATAAAAAAATCTTTAATTTGGACGAACCTGATGGTCACCATAAATATTAGAGATTTACGACATCCTCAGCAAACGTGCTACAAGCGAAACCACGGTGGTGGATCTCTTATAATATGGGCTGCATTTTTAGCACGAGGGAAGTCAGAAATATGCTTTGTTCCAATTAAAATGAATGCGGGAGCATACGTTGATCTGTTGGACAGCAATTTAATTGACTTTGTTGACGAATTATTTGGAGATAACTGGACTCTTCAACAAAACAACTTCTCGATCCACATTGCTCGGCTCACAAGGGATTTTTTTAAGTCCCGAAATATTCCATTACTGGAGTGACCAGCCATAAGTTCCGACCTCAACCCAATTGAAGACCTCTGGGGAATACTTTCCGCCAAGGTGTTTTCAAAGTCGACGTAGTATACGATGCTTAAGGAACTAAAATTAGCAATATTCGCGGAATGAGAGAAAATTGACATATTCACTTTAAGCAACTTAGTGAGTTATATGCCACGCAGGCTACAACAAGTTCTTATACACAAGGGCAACTCAATATCATATTAATTACATATATTAATTGGATAAGAATACGAATTAAATTTAAGTTTCATTTTTGCACATATAAATATTTTCTATGAAGAATATATCCAACACTTTTTTTTGTTCTGAAAAAGAAATGAAAAAATATTTTTCTTTACAATTTTAAAGAACACATGCATAAATATAAATTAATATATAAAAAAAAACTTTAAAAAAAATTTAGTTTCCAAAGCTCCAACTCAACATGATACATTGCACATATAAATATTTGACAGGGGTAGCTTGGCAAACTGTTGTACAACCGGGCTACCCTGACAAGGAAATAACGATCCAGCCAAGATGACATTCTAGGTATCACAATTTGCCTGTTTCTTGTTGATCTACCAAACTTTAACATAACCAACAAAAACAGAAGAGTTCAAGTCGACCTAGTCTTATAAAAATATATAATAAATCTCTTATCTTAATAAAATTCGAAAAATAACAACCTAAAAAGTCTTCGACATAATTGGAAATATGTTCATGCAATCTAATGGAGTGTATATATCAGGTTTTCTTGTTTTTGTTTCATTTATTTAACTTTATTTAAGGACTATTAGTAATGGGTACAACCCCCTTTGTTTTTAATAATTTCAAATATACGTGTTTTCATTGTCAGATAAAGAGAATTTATGTAATCCAACTAAATTTGATTTCAAACATCTTTAAAGGCCTTAATTAGTTACTGGTTGTCATCAAATTGTCTACCTCCTTCATAGACCTTACGAGATAACTAACCCCAGACATTTTCGATAATGTTTAGATCTGGCGAATAGTGTGGCCAGTCAAGAATATTAACATTTTGGCTTGCAATGAACTCCTTTACTACTCTGGCGTTGTGTATAGGGGCATTATCCTGTTGCAATATCCAAGGTGAATGGTTTCCCATTACATCCCATGAAGGGACCGGGGAGAACTTCTCACAATCACTGAGCTGTGCGCTTTCCAGTTTTCACTCACTGATTGGGACCTACAGTTTTACACCGATTCCGAACGGTATTTTGAGAAGCTTTTTCATGGCTATATACTCGATAGTGTCGCCGTCACTAAGCGAGGTGACCGTCGTCGAAAGAAATTTTAAGGTGGTTGGAGCAGGGATCGAACCCAGGATCTCCTGTACAAGAGGCGCGCACACTAACCATTGCACCAACAAGATATGGGACCAAATAGTTCACTGAACTTCCGAAAAGCCGATTCCAATAACGTTTTATGCTTGCACCAGTCATTTTTGCACTTTGAAATTCAAGATCGATGGTGCCATAGTACGTAATAGCAGCGCACACCATAACGCCGCCCTCTCGGATGTGATGTCGGTTCAAAACACGCTTTTCTTTGCGCATATCATGGAAATAATAGTTCTAGCCATCGGGCCCATCCAAACTAAACTTCTTCTCATCCGTAAATACAACGGTTCTCCAGTCATTTACATGACCTCTTGGTTGCACATCCCATACCATGTAGTTTCTTGCGAATTGAAGCCGATTTTCCTTACGAGGAGCATTAAGTGACGGCTTTCCTTGAAATTTCAGGTATTTAAGATGCTCACAGCTCTTAGTTACTCTGCGTATTGATTACTTTCCCGCTTCCACTCCAGCTTGAGCTTTTATTTTTAACAAGGATAACGCAGAATTAGAAGCAATTCTGATGATTTTTCTTTTCTCATACGTAGATAAAGACAATGAAACACTTCCTTTAAAAATGTTTCCGTCCTTGATATAATTGTCGACAACTTTTGGGCTCCGTGGATTTAAAACATCGATTTTAGTTTTTTCCGATAGATTTAACATTTTTTGTTTTGCCCTTTTGACTCGTAAAATGATTAAGATGTACTAAATTGTAATAAACAAACGCTTCCTACAAAAAATCATCTCTTACTTTTTAAAAATAATAAAAAAAATAATAAAGTGCCTCTATTCAAGTGAACCCAAAAAAAAATAGCACATTTTTGGACTTTTTTTTGTAAATTGCTTCAAAAAACTTCTTTAGTTTAGAAACCCCTATTGTCATGATTTTTTTTATATCTGAAGATGTCTAGCTTCCATTTCCATTTTAAAATTCTGCAATCGGTTACAAATTGCAAAAGATACAGGCTGCTGAATATGGAAGTTTTAGTGCCTTTAAATAAGTGAACCGGAGTGTATGTATTTCAAAAGTGTTACAAACAATTTGTACTGGGACATAAATATATTAATTATTCTTTCCAGGGCTCGGATTTTAGTGATTTATATTCAAGAATTTGTAAAAAATGGGTATAAACCTTTTTCTGAAATTTAATATCAAATGTGGCCTTAGATAAACCGTATGCCTATAATGTGACCTCGTCAACATTATAATTAATATGTCACAATAATAACACAGTCACAAAAATCAACCAGCACTGATATGTTGCTGGCGTATGCAGTTACGGCAGACATCATTGAGCAGTAACTGCAAAACTGCAGATGTTAAAGTAAGTGCTGACAGTAGAAGAAATCTTAGGTCATCTTGCAACCATACGTTCTTTAGAAAGATTCCAGCGGAGCCATTTTGTAAGTGACAAAATCCAATTATATTTGAGAAATTGTAGCACTAAAATACCAATCTCTTTTTAAATCTCTTTACTGTTCTAAAAAAGGCAGTGATCCAAAAGCCACTACGATTTGGAAGTTTTACGGTCATAACAATATAGAAGTATAATTTATAATCGAGATATAAACATATTTAAAAAAAATTTACATAAGGAAATGGTTCTTTAAGAGAAAGTTAATAAACTTAATAAAACTTGAACTTTTTGCTATAAAAGTAATTTCTCATAGAAATTGATCTTGAACCGGAAAAATTTTTAAAGAATTCTAAACCATTTTCTAAGTCATAATATTTGTAAATAAAAATTAAACTATTATCTTGCATTTGTTTTCCTCTTTGCTAAATTTATTTAAATCTAAATGTATTATATTTATTTGTTTAATGTTTAATATTAGATTGTACTCAATTTTAAATTGAAAACTTTTATATTATATTTTATTTTATTATTACATTATTATTACTTTACCCTTTTTTTCATTTCTTTTTTTTAAATTCAAGTTTTAAAGTTTTATTAAATTATCATCTCTCCAATGTAAATTCCTATACAGTAATTATATGATTTATATCTTGTTGTGTAGGCTAAGCAAATAAACAAACAAACAAACAAAGAAAAAAAACAAAACTGAATAATTATTGGATTTAAATGTTCACATTGAAATTTAAAAAATATCAATTCAATTTTAAAAGATATCAATTAAAAAATTTTAAATTTTATTTTTAATTCAAAAGACATCAATTTCCATTTAAAAGACTTGTAACGCAAACTGTTCGTCCGTACATTGAATACAATCTATAACGACAACCAACTCTGTCCGCAAATTTTAAATCTATACCGTTTGCCATCTCTATTCAATTACAGACAATGACAGAACGGTTTGCGGCGGAATAAGAGTTCCGATGTGGATCAATATTTAACTTGAGGAAAACAGAATAATTTTATTTTTTGTTTTGTAAAAAATTATATTTATTTTATAATTCAAATGTTTCCTTCTCGAAATTAAAATTTGTACTGAATAAAATAAAAAATGTTTTTGACAAAGAAAAATAAGTGAAAATATTTTTGACAATAAAATAACTGAAAATATTTATGGTTACTATATTTTATATTTTAATGTAAAGTATATAAACTTGAAAAGTGGATTTCCACAGTACCCCCCTCCAGTTTCAACCAAGTTGGAAACGAACTCTCTTAGATCTTCGTGGTGCATCTTGATTAATATCTTTGTTTGGAGGAAGTTCTTCAATTTCATTCAATAAAATTCTTGCAGGTTTGATACGATCTGCTGATACAACCCTTTCAGTATTCCTAATTTTAATTGTAAATGTTTTACCAGAACGAGAAATAACAGGATATGGGCCATTATATGGTTGTTGCAATGGCTTGCTAACAGCATCGTTTCGCAGAAATACATGTGTACAAGTTGAAAGATATAAACCGAACTGTCACCATGACGATTAACTTCAGATGCTCTTATCTTTTGCATGTGTCCACAAAAATCAGAAACCCAATTATTATAAGCTGTAACAGGATTTTCGGATATAATTTGACCAGGAAGTCGTAAGCTTGTGCCATATGTCATTTCAGCCGGAGAACATCCAACGTCTGAATTTATAGCACTTCGTAATCCAAGCAGAACTAGTGGCAACGCATCCACCCAATTTGTATCCGTATGACATTTGATGGCATTTTTTAATATTCTGTGCCATCGTTCAATCTGACCATTAGCCTGAGGATGATAGGAAGTTGTATGAATAACCTTTGTACCAATCACCTTTGCAAATTCTCTAAATAATGAAGACTCAAACTGTCTGCCTTGATCCGTTGTTAATTGACTTGGAACTCCAAACCTTGAAACCCATCCATGTAGAAATGCATTTGCTACTGTCTCTGCAGTGATGTCTTCAACTGGAATTGCCTCAGCCCATCTTGTGAAACGATCAATACATGTTACGCAATATCTAAAGCCTCGTGAAGATGGCAATGGTCCAACAATATCGATACTCACGTAGTCAAAACGCTCTTTCGGAACAGGAAATGTTCCTATTGTAGTTTTTGTATGTCTTCCAATTTTTGGCTTCTGACAAGCAATGCAGCTTTTCGCCCATGACGAAATATCAGCTTTCATTTTTGGCCACACAAAACGTTGAGTAATCATTTTTACTGAGGACCTAGAGCCAGGATGAGATAAATCATGGACCATGCTAAAGATATCCCGTCGAAATTTTTCCGTAATATAAGGACGAATGACCTTTAAAGAAAAATCACAATATATATCTTGTTTAGTTCCAGGGAATTTTATCTTTTTTAAGACCAAACTATAATCTTTAGATGTTAACAGCGAAGTCAATTCATCATCAGATTGTTGGTCCTTTGCTAAAGCTTCATAATTAAATGATGAAGGCATGCTGATGGCATCCAACCTCGATAAAACATCAGCTGTTATGTTATCTTTGCCCTTAACAAACCGAATATCCATAGAATGCTGACCGATGTAGTCTAAATGGCGTAGTTGTCTTGGCGATGCTTTTTCAAGGCGTTGTGAAAATGCGAACGTGAGCGGCTTATGATCGGTGTAGATTGAGAAATGTTGACCTTCTAGAAAATATTGAAAATGCTTGAGCCCAGAGTAAGTTGCTTGTAGTTCACGATCATAAGTGCTGTAACGTCGTTGAGTTTCTGTAAATTTTTTTGAATAAAATCCTAAGGGTATCCATTGATTATCCACAAACTGTTGGAGTACCGCGCCCATACCAAAATCAGAGGCATCTACCCACAAAGAAAGTGGCGATCCTTCAACTGGGTGAGAAAGCAAAGAGGCATTCGCAAGTTGATTTTTACAGTTTTCAAAAGCAGTTTTAAGATCTTTATTCCAATTAATTTTGCGTTTATCCCTTTTCTTTTGCCCTTTTTTCAAATTATGAAGAGTTCCTTGTGCTTCGGCCGCATTGGGAATAAATCTTCGATAAAAGTTAATAAGACCCAGAAACTGACTCAACTCGTGGATTGTTTCAGGCAGTTATATTAATTGTTAGACCGAAATCTCTAAATCTTTTAAACAACATCCTTAAATGTTTCTCATGTTCATCCATGTCTTTTGAAGCTATTAGGACATCATCTATATAAACATAACAGAATTCAAGACCACTGAGGACTTCGTTCATGAAGCGCTGAAAGGTTTGCGCAGCGTTGCACAACCCGAAAGGCATTCGAGTAAATTCATATAATCCTATGGGAGTGATTATTGCAGTCTTTGGTATATCTTGCTCTTCGACGGGTATTTGGTAATACCCTTTGACCAAATCAACCTTTGAAAAAACGTTTTTACCATGTAAATTGCTTGCAAAGTCGTGTATGTGTGGAACAGGATAGCGATCCGGAATAGTTATCTTGTTTAATGCCCGATAATCTCCACATGGCCTCCATCCATCATTTGCTTTTGCCACTAAATGTAAGGGACTTGACCAACTACTCTTTGATGGACGGCATATTCCGAGTTGCGCCATGTAATCAAATTCCTTCTTGGTAATATTCAGCTTTTCAGGTGCTAGTCTTCGAGGCTTGTGATGTATTGGAGGACCTTTTGTTTCGATGTGATGAGTCACATTGTGTTTAACTGATGGTAATGTTTTTAAAGGCTGCGTTATGTCTTTAAATTCAGATAGTAAAGAGTGAAATGGAGAATCTTGCGAAATGGAACTACATTTTAAAGCGAATTCAGTATTTTTATCAGATATATAAAAAAGGGAACGTAAGTTAGTTTTCTTATCGATAATGCATCGATTTTTTACATCAACTAACAAATCGAAACGTTCCAGGAAATCGAAACCGATAATCGCCTGCGGAACATCCGCGATAATAAACGGCCATAAAATTTCTCTACGCAAACCCAGATCCAAACGAAGAATTTTTTTCCCATAAGTTTTAATTGTAGTATTATTTGCTGCTTGAAGTTCTAATGATTTTGCTTCGGTGCGTTTAATTTGATTAGACGCGGGAATTACGGATACATCAGCACCCGTGTCGATAAGAAATTGTTGATTTGAAGAACCGTCTCGCAAAAATAGGCGACATAACTTCAAACCCCCTTCATCCGTCGCCACAGATGAGGAAGTTAATGGTTTTCCGCCCGAAAAGCACATGGAGATTTGCATTTATATGCTCTATCACCAAATTTATAGTGATACCAGCACATATGTCCAGCTTCCGATTTTTCACTAGATTCTCTGTTGGGATTAGTTCTGACGCGGTTTCTGCTTCTGCTGCGACTGCGTTGTTGAGGAAAAGAAAGACCTTCAATTCGATTTAAAATTTCAGCCATTCGGATTTCTAAATTTTCAAACCGAGAATTTGAACTTGATTGCGAAGTGGTGATAGGGCATATACTGGAATTATCGAGTTGCTCATTTATTTTATCTGCCATAACAGCAATATTATCCAAACTGTCAGAACTTACTGACAAAACAGCTTTGATTGTAGATGGTAGACGTTGAAACCATAAAGATTTAAGCATATCGTCCGAAACTTTACCAGCTGATAGTTGACGCATTTCACGGAGCATTGCAGATGGTCGTTTATCGCCAATACTTACGTTTTCTAACAATTTTTGCAAACGCTTCTCTTCTGATTCTTGAAATTCAGCAAGCAAGGCGGTCTTTAGAGCATGATACATATTTCTTGCTGGCGGATTTTCAATAATATGGCTGACAACGTTAAGAATATTGCTTTCTATGGCTCCAACTAGGGTATGGTATTTCGTGGCGTCTTGAGAAATCCCTGCGTTGATAAATTGGCTCTCCATCTGACTAAACCAAAGCTTTGGATTAGCTTCCCAAAAAGGAGGGACTTTAACGGCAATGCGTGCGATTGTTGGAAACTCGGCAGGAATTTCAAAAACTTCTTCTTCGGACATTTTTTCGTCGGGGTCACCAATGAGGAAAACAGAATAATTTTATTTTTTGTTTTGTAAAAAATTATATTTATTTTATAATTCAAATGTTTCCTTCTCGAAATTAAAATTTGTACTGAATAAAATAAAAAATGTTTTTGACAAAGAAAAATAAGTGAAAATATTTTTGACAATAAAATAACTGAAAATATTTATGGTTACTATATTTTATATTTTAATGTAAAGTATATAAACTTGAAAAGTGGATTTCCACAAACTCTACCTTTATAATTGTCGTTAGATTAATACTCATGTTGGTTATCACTACGGCTTTACCCCTCATGGGTACTGCAGCTTGGTTGTTACCACCGCTTTACGCCACGTGGATGCTGCACCCTGGTTATTACCACGGCCTTACCCCACGTGGGTATAGCACCTTGATCATTACCACGGCTTTACCCTTCGTGGCTACTGCACACTGGTTATTACGAAGACGTTTATTCTCGTGGGATCTGCATCTTTGTTATTTCGTACGCTTTACACTTCCTGAGTACTGCAGATTTGTTATTACCTCGGTTTTACCTCTCTTGGGTATGCAACCTGGTTATTACCACGGCTTTACCCCTCGTGGGTACTGCCCCATGGCTGTTACCACGGTTTTACCCCACGTGGGTACTGAAACCTGGTTAATATTACGACTTTACCTCTCCCGAGTACTGCTCCTTGGTTATTACCACGGCTTTAGCCTTCGGGGCTACTGAACCTTGGTTATTACCACGGCTTCACCACTCGTGGGTACTGCACCCTGGTTATTATAACGACTTTACCTCTCCCAAGTACTGCACCTTGGTTATTACCACGGCTTTACCCCTCTTGGCTACTGCACCTTGTTTATTACAAAGACGTTACTCCTCCTGAGGACTGCATAATTGTTATTACGAAAGCTTTACCCTTTGTGAGTACTGTACCTTAGTTTCCACTATTTCTTACTCTACTAACCCGGCTTCATTACCTCTGTTATTACGGTATAATACAGCGGAACCAGACGAACACCGATAAATAACCACAACCATGCTGTCCAGTACAGTTACCGGTCATCACCGAACCGGTAACACCAACCCACCTTTTATCGCTCATCTCCACGAACGCTGTGCCCGTACCCGATCCTGATCAGCAATGACCCTCCCCGAATAAGCAAATGCCGAGTTGACATCCATCGGCTCAAACCAGTAACCAGAATATCGGTCATCACATACTAAATATCCCCGAATGCTGTAGCCGTACTCGATCTCGAACAGCGACGACACTCACCAAATACCCGAATGCCGATTTCTCATTCATCGGCCCAGAACCAAGAACCCGGATCCGCCGGTTCAATCCCATCCTGTAGTTACCTAACATCTACCATCACCTCACCTGTAACCTGAAGCAAACCATCAGATGGATCTACTAATAGAATCGTTTCTATTAAAATTTAATATATGAACTCTGTGAAACAAACTAAATAAAACGGCGATCTAATTATTCCCCTATTCAGAGAGAAATTTACAGTTTCATTTCGTAATGTTTTGTGGGTCCTTACGATGACCCTGGAGACGAGCGAGACGGAGGCGAAAGCCGAAGATAAAACCACGTTAGAAACTTCAATTAAAATTTAAAAGACATCAATTGCATTTTAGAGGACATCAGTTCTAACTTAAAAGACGGTAATTGAAATTTAAAAATCTATTGAAATTTAAGACGCATTAATTGAAATTCAAAGACATCAATTGTAATTTAAAAGTTATTAATTGCAATTTAAAGACAACAATTAAATTTTAAAAGACATCAATTCTAATTTAAGAGACATTAATTGGAATTTAATTCCAATTGAAATTTAAACGCGTTTACTGAAATTTAAAAGACATCAATTGGAACTTCAAATACATCAACTGAATTGTAAAAGACATCAATTGTTATTTAAAAGATATCAATGGAAATTTAAAACACCAATTCAAGTACATCAATTCTAATTTAAAACACATCAATTACTATTTGGTAGACATCAATTGAAATTTAAAAGACAACAATTATATTTTAAAACACATCATTTGCATTTCAAAAGACGTAAATTTTAAGTTCAAATAATTCAATTGTAATTAAAGACATCAAGTGAAATTTAAAATATATAAATTGTTGTTTAATTGAAATTTAAAACGCATCAATTGAAATTTAAACATCCATACAATTTTAAGAAACATCAATTGAAATCTAACAAACATCATTTGTAATTGAAAAGACATCAACTAAAATTGAAAACAGTTTTTGCAGAAGAGGTAAAATTTTCAGTAGAAGGAAATAACCGAGTGGTCAAGGCAGGGATTCAATTCCCGAAATCAACTTACCACCATATTTTTATCGGAACGAAGTTATTTATCGCACGTTGCGGGATGGAGGCTAAATGAAAAAAATTAAACAACATTTTTTAACACTAATATGCTACAACCCAGTATTATCAACAATATTGGGTACTTTTTCTTTGGTTTGTGTCTAGACTAACATATGTTGGGAAATTTCTTGTTTAATGGGAAGTCTTCTAGGTCGAGCCTGTAACCAATAATACATATATTGTAGTTTTGCACTCAATAAAAATAAAATTTAGAAAAGCCAAAGTGAAAGAAGTTTAAAAAAACAAAATTTTGTTAAATAAGTGTCATTTCTTAAAAAAAGTAAATTTTCTCAAAAACAAATACAAAGTACATTTTCTTTAAAAAAAAGAAACCTTATCTGAAAAAGTACAATTGCTTAAAAAACGTAAATTTTCTTACAAAAAGTAACTTTTCTTAAAAAAAGAATTTATTATAAAATAAGTACTTTTTCTTAAAAAAGTTAATTTTCTTGCAACAAATTGCCTTTTATTAAAAAACTACTACCGTTTTTTAAAGAGTACCTTTTTTTTGTGAAAGAAAATACTTTTCTTGCGATAAATACCTATTCTTAAAAATGTACCCATTCGTGAAAAATCGGACCAATTCTACAAAAAAATTGCATTTTCGTACCTTCTCTTAAAAAAATACCGTTTCTAACAAAAACTTATTTTCTTAAAAATAAAATAATACCTTTGCTTCTCTTAAGATAAGTAGCCTTTCTGAAAATAACTAAATTTTCTTAAAAAAATAATCGTTTTGCTAAAATGTACAGGGGTACACAAGTTCTTTAAAAAGCATGTGTTTTTTAAAAATAGTACATTGCAAAAAAAATTCATACTCTTATGGCTTTTCCTTCCAAAAAGTACTCCTCCTTAGAAATAGTACATTTTCTTAACCCTGCTGTTAGATTAGAAAAAACTTACGAATCTTAGATTGAGGGACCATGAGGGTCCATACTGCAATTTTCATCCAAAATAATAATTTTATCTTATTCTTTGTAACTATTTTGGTTCAAAAATTTCTAAAGCAAGTATTTGACATATCAAAAACATCCGCTAACATATCAAAAACATCTTCTAAATATTTGACATGAATTTACATTCGCTTGGTAATGAAAAAACTTACGAATCTTAGATTGAGGGACCATTTGGTCCATACTGGAATTTTCATCCAAAATAATAATTTTATCTTATCCTTTGTAACTATTTTGGTTCAATAATTTCTAAAGCAAGTATTTGACATATCAAAAACATCTTCTAAATATTTGACATGAATTTACATTCGCTTGGTAATGAAAAAATGTACTATTGACCAAATGGTCCTCTAATCTAAGATTCGTCATTTTGTATTTTTCTCAGTCCTGAATAAAGTTAGAAAATTTAATTTTCGCACATAACATTGTTTTATTAAAAGACCCCATTAGCAGAAAAATTTAGTCAGTATATATCACCGTTCCAAAGTTACAAGGGAAAACAGAAAAAATTTGGACCAAATGGTCCTAATCTAACAGCAGGGTTAAAAAAACATTGGCTTTTAATAAAAAAAAGGAAATAAAGGACATTTTTGGGAAACCATAATATATATTCCTACAAAAAGGACCTAACAATATACTTTTATAGAAAAATACACTCAATAAAAAATAAAAATTGTTCTTAAAAAAAGGTTATCATTTTACAAAAAGTATATTTTCTTAAAGATCGATTTAAATTACAGTATTTGTCAACAGGCCCTTCGGCGTATTGGAACTAACTAGTATATAATATATTGCGAAAGGAACTCCGTTCCACCCGGGTGTCCCCTGACACCTCATGTAATTTTTCAAAAAACCGATGGGTGCGGTCGCCGTATGGCACGTAGCGCCGTCCTCTTGAAAACGATTCTCGCCCGGATGAATGTGATCCATATTTTCTACCAAAAAAACCATTTATTATGATGTGATAATGATCTCCATTGACAATGACGCGAGCTCCTGCTTCATTTTTTAAGAAATCGGTTCCAGTAATGCCACCAGCGTATAAACCGCACCAAACGGATTCGTCTCTCCATATGGGGCAATGGTTTTTAAGATACGGTGATTTTAATGTTTAAGTAACAAGGATCACTTACGATAATTTCCTGTTCGTAATTTTGACCAATTTTATTTACAATAATTTTAATTACATTTTGATTTGGCAAACTTTAACGACTTTTATTATAAAGGGTTTTCCAATTAGAGTGGTATGATTTCTAGGTGACGTTTCGGACATTTGTAGAATGTCATAATGTGTCATTTTCTTTTCATTGTATTCAGTAATGTTTACAATTTCATCATTTTCAAATTATAAATTTTTTTTTTCAAAGTAATCGTTCTTCAATTGCAACTTTTCGTGCGCTTTTGCATTTGTATGGTCGTAATAATCGTCCACCTGTGCTCGCTATTCGTCGAGTTGTTGCAAATTACGAGCGCACATTTTCTTTGCATAATGTTCAAGTGTCAATAAGATAAAGAACTGCTCGCAGTAATGTAAATATTGCTGCCGTTCAGGCCAGTGTTGCTGACGACCGCAATTTATCGATTCCAAGACGTTGTCAATAATTGGGACTGCATTTTGAGAAAGGATTTGGGCTTGCAACCATATAAAATTGTTACTACTCAAGAACTAAATTCATTGGACTACGCTAAACGTCACTAATCGTGCAACAACCGAATTATTGCGAGAACAGTTTGGAGACTCGATTATTTCAAGATATTGTGACATTGAATGGCCTCCAAGAAGTTGTGATTTGTCACCATTAGACTTTTTCTTATGTGGTTATTTTAAGACATCCCTTCAAGCTTTGCAAGTTAATATTCATGAAATACGGCTTGATTTAGTGGAAAAAATGCTCGAAAATTGCGTTCACGGAATTTGTTCCTGCAAAAGAAGTCGTGGATGCCATTTGAAATACGTTTTATTAAGAACTTAATTGTATCGAATGTACTTCACATTAAATAAAAACCTTTGATATTTTTTTTTAAAGAAATCATATCACTCAAATTGGAATACCCTTTATTTTTTGATATTTTATTTTGAATAGATGATGGAACTAAGAATGTTTATGTTAAACGGTCTTTCGCCAAGTGTTAAATTCTTCGTTTTTTGCAGGTTATAATATAAGTTTAAAATTTGTCGTTGTTAGTGTCATTGATATACTTTAATACAAAATCCTTCTCAAAATGCAAAATTTTCAAATATATATTCGGTAAATGTAACAGGTTTGAATCGCATTGCAATTTTGATGCATGAGAATCCGAAACCATGTAATTTTTTATATTTTGGGTCAAACAAAAAAAGGTCAACCTTTTACATATCTCTTTTCTTTGCCTATAATTCCATAACGTTTATAATGTGTCGCAGAATTTGCATGATGTAATTCTATAAATATTATTGTATTTAAAGAAGTATTTTTTTGATACATTTTCCTATTCCAATATTATTTAAAGCAGGATCTTTAACCATATTGGAGAGGCAACTTAACCTGTCTACTTTGTATCCCTGGAATCGTTAAGTATCTGTAAATATTCACTTTTTTGTAACAATATTGGTTCTTTTTATATTCAGATAAATACTTTTAATGAATTTCGAAAGCCTTTATAATGATCCAGTCCTAAATGTTACATGAAATAAAAACAAAACTTCTAAGGTCGATTTTAATTAAACCTCATCAAGAGATATAGGATTTCCCATGTAATGACTATATTTTTTTCTATTTTCAATAAAACAAATTCATGTAGAACCTGTAAAAAAAGGAAATTCTAATGTAGTGGTCCTAAAGCGAATCAATTAAGGAAATTTGTATTAAAACGCCTGAAGTGTAAGTACTAGTAGGGGCAAGTAATTGAGAAAATCAATGAAAGTATATATCAGGAAAGAGATGCAAAAAGATTACAACCGAAACAAAATATATTACCTTTCAATTTGGATTAAGATTAAAAATTGTAAAACGATTAGCTGATATTAAAATTAGATGAATTCATTCTATTTCACTCAGACGACTTTAAATTACCTTAAATCATTCAATACTACATAGGTTTAGCTTTCGGTCAATTCCAACAAAAACCTTAAAAAAGTAATAATTTTAGACCTCAATCCTACAAAACCAACGTAATTACATTTACACAAGTTGGAAAAATGGCCTCTGTAACTTTCCAGCGACATTCTGCACGAACCATGTATATGTTTGGAATAAACAAGAAATATGCAAGTATTTGCGAATCCCTAACCGGCCTATGGTTGAATGTTAACGTTCATAATTCTACGTGTAACCATGTGCCTCTTTGAACCCTAACATCCATACCCTTACGTGTTTCCTCTCTATATAATATTTGGAAGCACATTTTTTTTCTTTAATATTATATTTAAATTTATTATACTTATACAAGGTGGCGCAAAAGTAAACTTCCTATGTTTTTTGGCTGTAATTTAAAAAAAAATTAAAAACTTTGATTCTTCTTGTGGATTATTTATATTTGGCCTTTTAATTTTTTTTACATCAAGTCGAGAATATGATGTCATGTAAATGGCCGCCGCCACAGTTGATTGTCATTTGAGCCCTTTTTATGACATTTTCCATCACTTTGGCCAAAACTTCCGGCGATACGTCCTCACATTCTTGACGGATATTGTCTTTAAGAGCTGCAAGAGTCTGAGGCTTGTTGACATAAACCCTCGACTTCAAAAAGCCCCACAAAAAGAAGTCTGGAGCGGTCAAATCAGGCGATCTTGCTGGCCAGTGCAAATCGCCAAAACGGGAGATTAGGCGCCCGTGAAATGCACCCTCCAGCATATCGGTTGTGGCACGTGCAGTGTGTGCCGTTGCATCGTCCTGTTGTAGCCACATTTTTTCCAATCCCAATTCATCAAGTTGCGGCAAAAAGAACTCGTTGATCATTGCTCTGTAGCGCTCACCATTCACAATAACCGTTTGGCCCGCGACGTCTTCGAAGAAAAAAGGTCCGATGACTCCTCCAGCGAAAACAGCACACCATACAGTGACTTTGAGCGTAAATTTTGCTTATTTATGTACCCGCTAAGATGGAAATGGGCCTCATCACTCATGATTATTTTTGATGAAAAATCATCTTCCTCTTGGTGGTGATTAATAATGGCTTGAGCGTATGTTAGACGCGATTGGCGGTCAGCAGTTAACAGCTGATGCACCGTCTGGACTTTGTACGGAAACATCTTCAAATCTTGTGCCAAAATTCGCTGTAAAGACCGTCGACTGATACCCGTTTGCGTGGCACGTCGTCTGGTCGATGTCGACGGCGCATCCATGACATCCTCGGCTCCAGCAGCAATATTCTCTGCACAAATGCTACTCCGGGGTCTGCCACGCCTGGCAGCATCTCGTGTTGTGCCAGTCTCTTCGAGGCGAGCGGCTAAACGTCGCAGTGTTTCACCAGTAGGCGTTGGACGGCCAGGAAATCTGCGACGAAATTCACGTTGCGCCAAAGTCACCGACCGATTATTGGTCAAATAAATAGTCAGCAATATTCCGCGTTCTGGAGCAGTGTAGCGTAACATTGTTTATTAACGTGTATTTCGCATGCGTTTACTACACAAATGTCAAAACAGAACTGACATTAGGGGCCAATCGCAAAATTTATAGCATTTTCTGATAGGAGGATTACTTTTGCGCTACCTAGTACTTATAATTAATTTGTATTCCTTGTAAATAGGAGGATTTCTCAAGGTCCTCAAAATTGGCGTTTGTAAAAATGCGGTCCATTTTAATATATTTTAATAATATTTTAATAATGTATTTGTGTCCAAACACATTGTGTTTGCTATTCAATATTTCAAGTTTGAGACACAATGATTAAAGGGTTATAATATATGTGTTTGCGACTCCAATATTTCTGTGTTCGTGATGCAAATACAGTTGTGTTTCTTGCACTGTTTATGCTCTCTCGAGAGCAAGAGAATAAAAGAGGAACAACGAGAGAGTCTATCTTGGAAGTGTGTATCTGTATTTTTTATTTTTCTCTCAATATTCGTGAATGCGCGCACAAATTTCAGATGAAGTCAGTGTTCTTATTTTGGCTGGTGTATTTCATTTTAGTTTCATGTATTCAGTTATCAATGGTTCATCGGACAGAGGACATCAAATGCGCTTGATCAGTGAAAAACGCATAAATGAAGACTTGGACGGTTAAATGGTTTGTTATGTTGCTTTCAAAGTAAGAAACGATTTTGAGGTAACAAACTGGAAAGGGCACCAACGTGAAGCCCTTTGTCTGTCTGAGCCTTTAATGAGAAAATCGGATCGGAAGAACATTTGTGAAATAAGCACAATAAAAAAACACAAGTAATGAGTCCACGCTTGGCTTGCATGAACAAGACTTGTATATTGTTTGTGTACCAACGCAGAATGATTACCAACGAATAATTGAAACTTTCTGAAAACAAAAACGTGAGAGACAACAAAGAAAGGAGAAGCAAAAGAACATCAGATTCC
Source organism: Phaonia tiefii (assembly GCA_963931995.1). NCBI lineage: Eukaryota > Metazoa > Arthropoda > Insecta > Diptera > Muscidae > Phaonia > Phaonia tiefii. Next base: position 312,470,430 of record OZ008368.1, on the reverse strand, counting down.
CATTTCATGAAAAATAAACAACTAATGCATTCAGTGCAACTAAACGTAAAATGGGGCCTTTTAAATCTTTTAATTGTTTGTATTAATTATTTATAAATGTGGATTTATATTGATAAAATTAATTATAATAAATAATACATATACATATATTGAAATCGCAGAATAATTTATTTCTAAATATTATTATGTTTGGGAGGAAATACGCATACGTTTCCACGTAAGTATATGTAGGTTTGGGAGAAACAAGCGAATACTTCCACGTAAGTATATGGATGTTGGGGATGAAGAACCAATATGTTTCCATGTAAAAGCATACATGTTTGCCAGTAAACATGATACTGTTTACATTTAAATACAAGTAAGTTTGGGACGTGCAAACATATGAATGTTTGATGTGTGTTCCAAACACATACATGGTTCTTGCAGAATATGTTTGGGAGAATATATTAGAGAGACCGTTATTTTTCAGCGTGTATGGTAAGAAGTACAGTTTTAATCACATAATGTAGGTAGAGGGATTTCATAGACGCTTCAGTACTATTGTACTAATACAATAGGACCCTACGAGAACGAAATCGTGTATTAAGTTTCAGATTGAGTGTATGAGAATGGCTCAGAATTGATAACACAGATTACAACCGTCGCTAAGACATGTCAGGAGTTGCAGATATTTTGGCAATTAGAAAGTCGGTCGATTTAGGATAAATATTTGTTATGATAGTCAACAAAATCTGACTTGACTATTTATCAAAGTTTTGGAAGATTCCTGATTAATTTTAGTCGGTTGAAGGGTTTAGTGATATCTTTGTGACCAATATATTATTATTGTATTTGAATTTTTCGTGACGACCGTATAATTGTTAGTTTTGAATGTTAATGAATGAGAAGTGCATTCGAAAAGATTTAAAGGTTTGATATATTCTTCTATGTGGAAAATGTTTGAATTTCGTTGAAATAATAGATATTTCAGTAAAGCACACTCACTGGCATGACTAGTTGCGAACTCCGTGACAAGTTTATCGTCAGATGCCTACTCACTGTGCTTGAACTGGTACCAATGGTAAAATCATCAACCGTTTATGCGACCAACTTTTTATGCAATTTACATATTCGACTTGCTATTTATCGAAAATTCCTCAGTACCAATTTTGTAGTTTTTATAGCTTTTTCGGAACAGCCAGTAAGGGCATGGTCGTATTCATACAATTCCAGGGTGTAGAGCAGAGAACCAGCATTATATCAATATTAGGAAGAAGGAAACAATAAAAAAGACTAAAATTTCTCATTGTTGCACCAAATGACGAATTCTCATGGGCCCTAAACAATTGGATCCAATGTAAACTTACTACAAGGACTACTTTCCATGTTTCAGGGAAAGATACAATTGTATATGTAATCGTAACAATATAGAAAGTATTTCAAAGCATTCAAATGAGTGTGTGCAAAACCGAAACCGGTTAACTTGTTAACCGAATTCCTGCCGGTGAACCGTACGTCGGTTTTTAAAAAGTGATATTTTCGAACTTTTTTTCAGTGAGTGTAACACTAGAACGCACACTGCTCACTAGTTTGTGAGAAGCTCCCGGGAACCCATTTATTTATTTATTTTTGATTTTCGAAGAACCGTTTTGTTGGTTATGGGGCTCGAAAAATCAACACTTCGTTGAGAAAAAGGCCATGCATCCATACTGAGTGACAGTTTGGTGCGGTTTTTTATTTATGGCGCCATCATAGTTCCAATTTTCTTCGAAAATGAGCAAGAAGCCTTTGTTACCCTCAATGGCGAGCTTTACTGTGCCGTGCTCAGAAGGATTTTGGTCCAAAAAGTTGAAGATGATGACATGGATGTAGTATAATTTCAATGGGATACCGCCACGTGGCAAACATCCAATGTTATAATCTATATTTTGCGTTCTGTGTTCGAAAACCGAGTTATCAGCCGAAACCTGGAAGACCATAGAGGTCCAAACAGTCGAAAATATACTGAAAAATTGGGTTGGTCTAATGATTTCTTTTTAAAGATAAATTAAATTCCAAATTTTACATGGCCCACACTTTAGGTTCCTATTACATACCATAAAGGCATAGGCTTACACATTCTAATTGGGATCTGCAGTTCTACACTGGTTCTGAGCGGTATTTTGACAAGCTTTGTCATGACTATCTACTCGGTACCCGATCTCAATATCCAAAAAGACTGAATTAATAATAAACGATGTTTACAAATGGAATATATTATCATTTTGTCATAAAATCTTTATACCTCGGTTTATCCGAAACCCAGTTTTTGTCAAAATCGGAATATTCGAAGAAACCGAAAATCGAAATTTTTGAGAACCCGGTTTTTTGAATACACTAACACAAACTAAAGGGGTTTTCAACAGAGACGATTCAAAAGTAAATCGATAGGGACAGCAAACGACGCCATATTTTTTCCCGCTCTTTTGACATTTCTCTTCATTAAGGTTTGCCATTTCATCATGAAAAGATACATGAGCCAACAACGAGTCGAAATTATTAAAATTTACTACCGAAATTTGGAGTCAGTGGCCTCAACTTTAAGAGCACTACGTCCAATTTATGGTCGTCATAATCGTCCTACCAGATCAACAATTGAGCGTCTAGTGGAAAAATTTGAATCCACAGGCACAGTACAAAATGTTCCCGTGCGAGTCAGACAAAGAAGTGCCCGTAGTGTCGAGAATATTGCTGGCGCTGAGGCTTCAGTTCAAGAAAGCCCAAATGTGTCTCTCACACGTCGTTCTCAAGCATTGGGCATATCTGTGACGTCGTTGCGGCGAATTTTGCGAAAAGATCTTGGCCTACATCCTTACAAGATCAGCTGACGCAAGCCGCTTGACCACCATAAGCGTCGTATGTTCGTGAATTGGGCTGAGCAACAACTTGAAAATGATTCGGATTTTCATCGGAAAATCATCTTCAGCGATGAGGCTCATTTCTGGCTGAATGGCTTCGTCAATAAGCAAAATATGCATTATTGGTCAGACAGCAATCCACACGTAATCCATGAGTCATCATTGCATCCCGAAAAAATTACGGTTTGGTGCGGTTTATGGGCCGGCGGCGTCATTGGGCCGTACTTCTTCCGTGATGATCAAGACCGGCACATTACTGCGAATGCGAATCGCTTCCGTTCAATGACAACCGAATATTTTTGGCCGCAATTGAATAATATGGACTTTGAGGACATGTGGTTCCAACAGGACGGCGCCAGAAGCCACACAGCGAATGCCACAATGAATTTATTGGAAACCAAGTTTTGTGACCGTGTTATCTCACGAAATGGCCCAGTCGATTGGCCGCCTCGGTCGTGCGATTTGACGCCGTTAGATTATTTCCTTTGGGGCTACGTCAAGTCTATGGTCTATGCCAACAAGCCAGCGACGATTGATGAAAATTAAATTGAAGCAGTATCGGCCGATTTATGTTTGAAAACCGTCGAAAATTGGGTTCAGCGTCTGGACTTCTGCAAGCGTGCCCGTGGTGGCCATGCAAAAAAAATCGAGTTCCATACATAATGGCATCGAACGTACTTTCACAGGAATAACAAATTTCATTGGTATCTAAAACCGGTTTTGTTTTATTTAACAAAACTTTCGTTGCGCTCTTATTGAAAAACCCTTACGTATGTTATAAACTATTAATAATTGTGTCCCAAACATGTTATATTGAATAGCAAACACAATGTGTTTGGACGCAAGTATACTATTTTTCCGACAAGCTACAAACACGATTTCATTTGTATCCAAACAACAAAAAAAGACAAATTTTTCAGCGTGTAACAAGAAATGCATTATTTGTTAATTTTGCTTCAAATGAGAATTTGCTGCCTGTTTGTTTATAATTTCCTTATCATTTCCGACGGTTTTGTTTAAGGCTTTTTCAACTTCTCTCACGGTATTTTATGTTCACGAATCGAGCACGAAATCGTATATTAAGTTTTAGATGGGGCATATGAGAATGGCTCAGAATTGATAACACAGATTACAACAGTCGCTAAGACACCTCAGGAGTTGCAGATATTTTGGAAATTAGAAAGTCGGTGGATTTATAATAAATAATTGTTATGATAGTCAACAGAATCTGACTTGAAAATTTATCAAAGATTTGGAAGAGCCCTGATTAATTTTAGTCGGTTGAAGGGCTTAGTGATATATTTTGGACCGAAATAGTATAATTGTTAGTTTCGAATGTTAATAAATGAGAAGTGCATACTAGAAAATGTTTGGGTTTCGTGGGAATAATAGATACTTCAGGAAAACACACTCACTGGAATGACTAGTTACGAACTCCGCGGCAAGTTTATCATTCGACTACTTTACCTTATACCAACTTTTTATGCAATTTACATATGCAACTTGGTATTAAACGAAAATACCTTATTACCAATTTTTTTTTAGTTTTCCAGAGCGTCAAGTAAGCACAGGGCTTTATTCATACAATTCCATGGTGTAGAGCGGATAACCAGCATTATGTCAATGTTATGAAGAGGGATACAATCAAAAAATGAATAAAGTTTGTCATTGTTGAACCAAATGACGAGTTCCAATGGACCTCTACCCGTGGATTGAATGGAAGCTTGCTACAAGGCATACTTTACAAGTTTCAGGGAAAGGTACAATTATATATTTAATTCCAACTATATGTAAAGAATTGCAGAACTGTCACACTATATTTGCTGTCGCCTACTTCACTTTTAAGCCTAGGAAAAAAACGGCCCCAGCAACATATTACAGGAAACATGTATATATTTGCAAGCACAATTTTCATGATTTTTTTTTTTTACTTTTTTGTTTCTTTGTTCTCTGTCAAGTATACGATTTCAATAGCTTTCAACAAACAAAGGCACATTTGGGTCACAGAAGCATACATTATAACCAATTACTCATTGTGTATCCAACATGTAATATTGAACATCAAATACAAAGTGTTTGGACACAAGTACACTATATTTAAAGCAGAGTTCAATTATAAGCAAACAACAAAAAGACAGATTTCTCAGCGTTTATATACAATTTGGTTACTTGGGTTATGGCCACCCTCTACGTAGATCTGACGATTAATTCCTGAAGTCCTTCTATTTATCTAATCAATGTGTATCGATTTATAGTACTTTCCTTTAAACAATAACGCTGGACAATGGTACATATCCTGTGATTTAAAGTAAACATTTTGTTTTCTAAGTTATAACGTCACTCTATCTGACCAATTGTGCTAGTCTACCTTGTCATTGTCCATTTATTGTTGTTCAAAATTACTTTATAATCTCCTATTTTTCCTTTGCCAAAACCATCCGATTGAGTCGCACACAAATATTTTGTTACAGCTTCCGATTTCCAGCACTCCACATCATTCCATTATTTGTGGCATCAAGTTGATAGTGACTCAAGTTATTTCTACTTTGCTTTTATTTTGCCGTTTTCTAAATCTATGACTTCAACGGCAACAGAAGAGCAGTTTAAATTGTTTCTTGTGGGATTTGGTGTGAAATACGTGCCACACTTGACAATCGCTGCAATCACTAACACATGGCCACACACAGCTACACAGCCACATGCCAGCTGCAACATACATTGGTATTATAAAGTGCCACTGAGTGAGATCATGTGCACGTGCGTGTCTATGTCTCTCCTGTTATGTTCTGTGCTTAGTGCCACTGATATCGTGCTCAAATGTGCAACATTTCGCTCAAGTGTAAATAAAGTATCGTTTTACTGTCATTTCATTACAGAGACCCACAACCCTGCTTTAGCCAACCAGCTGTAGTGACGTTCAGCATAAATATTTTCGCTATAAGAGCAGGTGCTGGAATGAGAGCCACAGCTTTCAAATGATAAAACACCTGTGCAGGATTTGTTGCAACGTCGTCTACAGTGACAACACACAAAGGCGTAGGTAAACCGAGACTGCAAATTAACTATATTTCAACTGCAGAATGTTAAGACAAACAAACAGTTGCAAATGTTCTCTATTAATTCTACACATGGCTTTAGTTGTATGATGATGGGGAGGATGACGATGCTGCCATCATCGCTAACGTCATTACTGCCGTTGTTAAAAGAATGCTATACAAACAAAAATTAACGCAATATCTCCCGTGCATTGCAAATTTGATACAGTTTTTGTATATTTGCTTTTAGTAATCATCTCATTTGGTGGAGAAGTATATACAGTTTGTCATGCCGTTTGTAACTACTGGAAAGATTATAAATTAAATGGTGCCTCAAAACATTCCATTAAGGGATTGAGGAGAGCTTCTCACAATCAGTGAGATGAGCGCTTTGTAGTTTTTTTTTCCACTCACTGATTGGGACGTACAGTTTTACACCGGTTCCGAATGTTTTTTTGAGAAGCTTTTCCATGGCTAAATACTCTATAGTGTCGCCATCACTAAGCGAGGTGTTCGTCGTCGAAAGGAATATAAGGTGGCCTGGGCAGGGATCGAACACACGTTATCATGTACAAGAGCCACGCACACGGACCATTGCACCACAAACGGAAAGATTACAATCAGAGAAAAATTCCATATACAAGAAAATAATTTCCACTATCGTTAGCATTTAACGGGAATGAAGATCTTCATTCTATCAAAGAAAATTTCGATTAAACCTTCTGATAAATGTTGGTTTAATCATGCATGCAAAGAAGCTGTCAGATCCAAAGAGGAAGCTTTCAGTAATTGGAAATTGAATAAATATCCAACTACTGATATGCTGCGCAAGTTAGCTAGATCAAATTGTGCCAAAGTACTACGACGCGCAGAATTCCGGCATGAATAGCGTCTTCGCGCCACACTTCTTTCTTCTCCCAGGGGAAGTAAGAGCGTTTGGTCATTTGTCAAGAGAATTAAGAACAATAACAATTCTTTATATATCCCAACCTTAATTAAAAATGACATAATATATACTAACCCGTTTGATAAAGCCAACTTTTTTCCAGAAATATTTGCAGTAAACTCCCCCTGCCGATTAGCTCTCACCCACTCCCCGTCCTCGCAAATATATCTAGCTCCATGCCGGAGATATTTTTTCGTTCGCTAGGAGTTAAATAGGTCCTTGAGGAGCTCAACATAGGAAAGCCTCCGGGTCCGGATGGAATGCCGGCACTAGTTTTGAGCAAGTGTTCTTCGACGCTTGGTCGTCCACTGCGCAACTTTTTCAGCCTGTCATACCGTACAGGTTTTTTCCCTACTCGCTGGAGTGTTGCAAATGTCCAGCCGATCTCCAAAAAAGGGAGAGGCATCTAATCCCGGTAACTACCGGCCAATTGCGATATGTTCTACGCTCACAAAAGTGATGGAGACCATGGTAAGGTGCCATTTGGTGAGTTACCTGGAAGTTAACAGTCTACTCAGTGATCGTCATTATGGGTTTCGCAGAAACCGTTCAACTGGCGACCTGATGGCGTTCCTAACGGAACAGTGGAATCGGTCCGTGCATGGAATGGGTGAGAGCAAAATAGTGGCCCTAGATATTTCTAAAGCATTTTATACAGTTTGACACCAGGCACTCATATCAAAGGTTAATGCATTTGGTTTAGGTAGAAACTTCTCTCGATTTATTTCGAGTTTTCGCAGAGACCGTTCCATACGAGTTGTAATAGACGGTATCTCTTCCGATGAGTATACAATTAATGCGGGAGTACGTCAAGGTTCTGTGCATCCTCCCTCTCTTTTCTTAACTTCATCAACAACCTTCTGGATCGGACCACAAGTCCCATGTACTCCTTCGCTGATGATAGTAATTTATGTCACTCATATTCGTTCGATCGTCGACCCAATCTTTCCATATTGCGAGGAAAGAGACAAACAATGAATGGCACGTTCAATCATGACTTGCATCTGAATAGCGAGTGGGGCAAGGAAAACCGACTCGAATTTAATGCACGCAAAACACAGTGTTGCAAAATATCGCACAAGCACACTGGTGACTCGACCCTGCCAATGATTTCAATGGGTGGTTTAAATGTTGGTGAATCTGAAGCTCTTGATGTTCTGGGCATGAAGATACAATGTGACATTCGTTGGAATAAGCACATTTTCAACGTGTCGAACGAAGAATTGAAGTTCGTGGCCTTTTTAAAGCGGTGTAAAAGATTTTGCACCCCACCCGATCTCCTCAATATCTACACCATGTATATTCGTCCAAAAATTGAATTCAACCCTCATATTTTGGCTGGGGCTCCAGCGTCCACATTGGAGCTTCTAGACCGCGTGCAAAAGAGATCGTTGAAGCTGATAGGCGACAGCAGTGTATCCAGCACTGTTGCCTCCTTGCAGCATCGACGAAATGTAAGCTGTGTTTCGCTATTTAATAGGTATTTTCATGGAAATTGTTCCGCCGAGTTACATGGCCTCATTCCAAAAGTTAGGGTACTTAACCGTACGACGCGGTGTTCCAGTGAAGCTCATTCCTTTTCTGTTTCCTGGCCATTGGATCGAACTGCGCATTACAAAAACAATTCGTTCTTCAGCCGAACAGTCCGTATGTGGAATAAGCTTCCGGTAAGTGTATTATTCCCCACTTCTTACAACATCAGCAAGTTTAAGTCAAACATTAAGAAATACTCCTCTCTCTTTCCTCCTAATCCTATTCCCTTTTCGGAAGTCCTATGCAATGCACTGCATTTATAGGGGACATAGGGTGATTGTTGGTGTTCGCGAAAAAAATTAGTTGCGGAAATTAGTTTAACATTTACAATTCGATACCATCCTATAAATTAACGCAAATCTCGTTAAATTTTGTCATCCTGATAGTAGTGGCAAAATTAGCTAGTGATCATTCATGAAAAGGATTCTCACAGCTTGACTCTCTTGAGTTGAAATAAACTCAGAACTTAAAATATAATAATCAACCCGATCTCTACTTTGTTACTTAACGAAGATGCACACAGTGAAAAATTTGTTGTTGTTGCTGTGTGAACGTAATCGAAGCGTGTTTGTAGCTCTTCGCTAATACAAGTGTACTTCTGTCGAAACACATTTTTTGTGATATTCAACACAACATGTTGGCGACACAATGGTTAATAGGTTACAAAGTAAGTGTTTGTGACCCAAATGTGGTTTTGTTTGTTGAAAAGTGGTGAACACAAAATCGCGACACACAACAAAGGAACCAAAAAGCAGTAGAACTTTAATTCATGCCAACAATGCTTGCGGATGTTCCAAACTTACATATGGTTGCTGCATAATATTACAGGCTCTATTTTTTCAGCGTGTATGTCACATATTTATTCAACCTAAACCTACCATCTAAACTCTCTCTTCAAAAATTCTTTACTGTGTCTGTCACAAAGTATTTAACACATAGCTATAGGCATTCACTCCGGTTCACATGATTAGAGGCAGTAAAATTTTCTGAAAACGTTAGTGGCTACGTCTACTGTATTTGAGCTAGCAACAGATAACGGGTTTTGTCAAAAAGAACGAAGACTATTGCACAAACGAAGACATACAGATTGAGGGTTTTTTAAAACTCATTTCACTTTTGTTAGAGCTAAACCATTGCAGCTGCAAAATTTAGAGTTTTATTTTGGTTGAGTTTATTAGAAGCACAAACCAAATGTGACACACAAATGAAAAGAGCACATAATTTGTTATTGTCTTTGTTTTATTGTGATCATTTATTATTTTTTAGTGAATTTAATATTTTGTATAGCCACCGAATTGTTTCTTATTTTCACAAACTTTTCGAGTCAGTCAGTTTGTGAGTGTCCATCGTATGCTAAGCATCAGAGTATCTTATCGAATACTGTGAATATCAACACTGACAATTGGAGCATTATTGAGTATTTTAGTTCTGGTAATACACGCTGCAAAGTCTGTCTGTTTTTTATTTGTTTGGATGTAAATATATCGTGTATTTGGAGCTTGTCCCAATGATAGTATACTTGTGTCTAAACGCATTGTGTTTGCTACTCACTATTACATATTGGAAACACAATGATTAATATGTTATAGTATATATTCTTGTAACGCAAATACAGATTTGTGATACAAAAACACCTGACTTTGTTGCACTGCTTATGCTCTGACGAGACCAAGAGAATAAATGAGGCACATATAGATTATCCTCAGTCTAAGTTAATGTTGCTGCAAGTGCTCAACTGCACGCTAAAAATTTTGTATTCTGGAACGAAGTTCCTTATCGCACGTTTCCGGATGGGGGCTAATTGAAAACAAAAAACACTTTTGGCGTAGAATACGTCTTACCTTACGGTATAGGGACTCATGTCATATTGTTATTGTTGTAATCTTTATTTCATTGATTATGAGGAAACGGCGAGATAACTTTTTTTAAAATTTTTTTTGTAGGTAAATGAAGATGTTGTCTTTCGTTTGATATACATTTCATATTGGCTGATATCTTCCTAACGTTTAAATTTCTCAAATGAAAATTGTTTAAACACATACACTCAAACATATGTGTGGTGTTTGGTTGAGTGTTTGAGTTTGTAGCGTGAACACAAACTATGCTGCTGCTTCAGTGGGGACACAAACCTTCGGCTGTTGTTTTGATTGATGAAATGTTTTCTGTCTCATCGGATGGCGTATTCTACGTTAAACGTAATGGCCGTGTCTCTGACACAGCCTGCAGGGACAGTCCGTGACCGAAGGCCTCGGACAACTGTCTGCTGTTTTTTTTTAACACTATTATGCTACAACCCAGTATTATCAACAATATTGGGTACTTTTACTCTGGTTAGTGTCCAGACTAATATATCTTGAGAAATTTCTTGTTTCATTCTGTGTTGTAATTTCTTGTTCTAGGTGGAACCTGTAACCAATATATAGTATATATTGTAGTCTTGAAACCAATAAAAAGTAAATTTAGAAAAGCCAAAGTGAAAGAGGTTTAAAAAAAATTTCTTAAATAAGTGATTTTTCTTAAAAAAAGTTAATTTCCACAACAAAAATACATATTCGTGTTCTTAAACAACGTAAGTTTTTTGTAAAGAAAAAACACTTTATCTCAACGAAGTACCTTTACTTAAAAAAAGAGAGATTTCTTACAAAAACTACATATTCTTAAAAAAAGTTTTTTTGGAACGAAGTTCCTTATCGCACGTTGCGGGATGGGGGCTAAATGAAAAAATTTTAAACAACGTTTTTTTAACTTCTTTATTACAATCCATTATTATCAACTATATTGGGTACTTTTGGTTTGGTTTGTTTTAAAGGCAAGTTTTCTAGGTGGAGCCTGTTTATTACATATTGTAGTTTTGAACCCAAAAGAAAGTAAATTTAGAAAATAGCCAAATTGGAAGACTGCCAAATTCATGAAATACAACCCTAAGCATGGAACTACATTTGGCAGCACACTTTCTCTTACACTCGTACTTTTGGTTTGGTTTGTGTCTAGACTAACGTATGGGGGGTATTTCTTGTTTAATGGGAAATTGTCTAGGTGGAGCCTGTTTATTACATATAGTAGTTTTGAACCCAATAAAAATTAAATTTAGAAAAGCCAAACTGAAAGAAGTTTAAAGAATAACATTTTCTTACATAAGTGCCTTTTCTTAAAAAAAAGAAAATATGAAGCCTGTGTTAGATAACACGGGCGCATAGGTCAGAAGTAGAATACGTTAGTCATTTAGCAATTAAAATATATGAATTATATATGAGTTATAATTTTTGATAAATGATTTAAATCTATCAAATTTATCTTTAATTTTTATGTTAAAAATTTAGGATAGTTTTTAACAAAATTTGGGTACACTTTATATCAATTCGATGCACTTTTGAAAACAAGTGTAAATACTGCATGTGGCAACACTGGTTCGTTAATGTTCACATAAAACATGCATTGTCATTATACTTCTTCTCTTTCTCACACTGGTTCTGTGATGAACACACAGATAATCGTACTGCTCTTACACATGATGTTATAATACATAAAATACAAAGCATAAGAAAATTAATACAAAATTTGAAGGAGTTAAATTTTGATTTACTTATAGAATCAAAAAAATTATATGTAGCAATATGATTATTTAAATACAAATCAAAAGAAGACATATTAAATATGTTACGACCATACTTGAATTTTCTTCAGTGCATGCATAAAGTGTTAAAAACTTATAATGAATGTGACAAATATTTTCTCAAAATTTTGTGCTCCAGATCAACACCCCTACCTTACCGTATAACGTATTCTACGTTACAAATTTTTCACAAAACAAATACTTATTCATAGTCTTAAACAAAGTACGTTTTCTTAAAACAAAATACCTTATACCTTATACCTTATACCAAAAAGTAACTTTTCTTAACAAAAGTATTTTTTTTTTAAATAAGTACCTTTTCTTAAAAAAGTACATTACCTTACAACAAATTGCCTTTCCTTAAAAAACTACCTTTTCGTTAAAGAGTAAATTTTATGTAAAACAAAATAACTTTTTTTGAGATAAGTACCTACTCTTCAAATTGCACATGTTCTTTTGCAAAAAGAGGTTTTATTCAAAAAACAATACCGTCTCTTAAAAAAAAAAATTTCTGGCAAAACTTCCTTTTCTTAAAAGTAGCTTTTCTTAAAAATAACGTAATACCTTTTCTTTTCTTCTGATACGTAGCCTTTCTGAAAATAAATAATTTTTCTTAAAAAAAATATCCTTTTCCTAAAAAGAGTACCACTTCTTTAAAGAGTACCTGTTCTTAACAAAAGTACTTCTTTGTAAAAAAATGCATACACTTAGGCTTTTCCTTACAGAAAGTACTTCTTATTAAAAATGTTAGCTTTTATTAAAAAAACCATTAGCTTCTAATAAAAGAAGTACCCCTCATTGAGGAAAGGACCTTTTCGAGGAAACATAGTACATGTTCGTGCAAAAGCGACCTAAAACTATATGTTTTTTAAAAAAATACATTCAATAAATAACAAATTTCTTAAAAAAAGTTTATCATTTTACAAAAAGTATCTTTTCTTAAAATTCCATTTAAAGTACTGTATTTATCAACAGCCGCCCTAGGCGTGTTGGAACTAATTAGTACAAAACATATAGCGAAAGGAACTTCGTTCCAACCAGGTGTCCCCTGACACCTCATGTAATTTTTTTTAAATAAGTACCTTTCTTAACAAAGTACATTTTCCTACAACAAATTGCGTTTTCTTAAAAAACTACCTTTTCTTTAACTGGTAATTTTTTTATGAAACAAAATAGCTTTTCTTCAGATAAGTACCTACACTTAATATTGTCCCTATTCTTGAAAGAAAGGCCAAATTTAAAAACAATTCCCATTTCTTAAAAAAAACCTTCCCTCAAAAAAAATACCTTCTCTTAAAAAAATTATTTTTCTTAAAAAATTCCTTTTCTTAACCCTGCTGTTAGATTAGGACCATTTGGTCCAAATTTTTTCTGTTTTCCCTTGTAACTTTGGAACGGTGATATATACTGACTAAATTTTTCTGCTAATGGGGTCTTTTAATAAAACAATGTTATGTGCGAAAATTAAATTTTCTAACTTTATTCAGGACTGAGAAAAATACAAAATGACGAATCTTAGATTAGAGGACCATTTGGTCAATAGTACATTTTTTCATTACCAAGCGAATGTAAATTCATGTCAAATATTTAGAAGATGTTTTTGATATGTCAAATACTTGCTTTAGAAATTATTGAACCAAAATAGTTACAAAGGATAAGATAAAATTATTATTTTGGATGAAAATTCCAGTATGGACCAAATGGTCCCTCAATCTAAGATTCGTAAGTTTTTTCATTACCAAGCGAATGTAAATTCATGTCAAATATTTAGAAGATGTTTTTGATATGTTAGCGGATGTTTTTGATATGTCAAATACTTGCTTTAGAAATTTTTGAACCCAAATAGTTACAAAGAATAAGATAAAATTATTATTTTGGATGAAAATTGCAGTATGGACCAAATGGTCCCTCAATCTAAGATTCGTAAGTTTTTTCTAATCTAACAGCAGGGTTAAAAGTACATTTTCATAAAATTAAAATCACACTTTTTCTTTCTGAAAATAAGTAGATTTTCTTAAAAAAATAACATTTTCCTAAAAAGAGTACCACTTCTTTAAAAAGTACCGGTTCTTTAAAAAAAAAAAGTACTTCTTTGTAAAAAAAATGCATTCTCTTATAGCTTTTTGTCACAGAAAGTACTTCTTCTTAAAAATAATACCTTTTCTTCAAAAAAGATATTAGCTTTTAATAAAAGGAGTACCTCTCCTCATGAAAGGACCTGGACCTTTTCGGGACAATATAAGACATATTCTTACAAAAAGGAATTTACTTTTTTTTTTTTACCTTTTTTGTTTAAAAAAATACATTTTATAAAATAAAAATTCTTACAAAAAGTTTATCTTTTACAAAAAGTATCTTTTCTAAAAGATCCATTTAAATTATCGTATTTTTCAACGGGCGCCTTAGGCGTGTTGGAACTAACTAGTGCATAATATATAGTGAAATGGAATTCGTTGCAACCAAGTGACCCCTGACACTTCGTGTGATTCTTTTATTGTTTGTATGCAAATATAACGCGTTTGCAGGTTGTCACAAGTATAGTATACTTGTGTCCAAACTCATTGTATTTGCTGTTCAATATAACAAGTATGGGAGATACTGGCTAATAGATTATAATTTATGTATTTGTGATCCAACGGTGGATTTGTAACTGGTGAAAACAAAAACGTGACAGACAATAAAGAAACAAAAAGCAGCAGGTCTTCAATTCACGAAAGCAATGTTTGTAAACATGTATATCGTTCCTGCAATATGTTTCAGGGGCGTTAATTTTCAACGTGTGTGTTTTTGCATTATTCATTCAGTCAGTGATTTAGAACTACTCCTGAATGCGTGGACAAATTTCAATTGAAATTAGTGTTCCTTATGTTGGCTGATCTTTTGAGTAATTGTTTCATGCATTGAGTCGTCAATCATTGGTCTAATGCGCGTGGTCGATTAAGTAACTAAACTGAGAGAAATTGAAAATATTTGTGATGTGTCAAAAAAGAATGGGTTCATGCTCGAGCCGTTAAAAGAGTTTGTGTTGTTGCCTTGTTTTTTGGCGCAAATAAATGAAAAAGCAGCAGATCTTCTATTCATTAAATCAATGCTTGCATGTAAACATTGTGATGTTCCAAACACATAGTAAGTGCGGTACCATCTATAAGAGACGCGCACCATATCATTGACACCAATGACGGTTAAATGGGCTGTATCCGGAAATATTGTGCATACAAAAATGTAGGGGCAAATTTAGTCATATGCCATAATATTAGCATGCTAAAGTCTTTAATATAAACCGGGTACCAGGAGTTACAACAATTTAATTCTTAGTCTATTTCACCCATTTTCCTCGGTTACTAATACTACACCATTCGCATAATGTAGCCGATAATGATGATATTCATGCAAGTTTTACACTTAACATACAATCCTTACAGGTTTTCCCATGAAGTGTAGTAACATTTTTAATATAACGTGCAATCGTGGAAGATAGAGAGATTTGTTCTGTGTGCCACCAGCACATGTGGATGAAAGTACACATTCGCACAAGTATAATACATAAACATCGTGATATGATGCGCTGACTTTAATTCATTTTATTTTTTTGCTCATTTCAAATGGATTTACAAAAGAACATGCAATTTTTACTCCCACTTGTAATAATAACGGCTTAAATTAGTTACTCCCTGTGGTTGATGCTAACACAAGCGGATGATGCAATCCCAGCCACCAGTCTTCTTCATATTCCACCCAAAAGGTTGGCTTATTTTCATGGATTCCTTGGAGTGTCTGTAGTCTGCTCATGAAACGTTACTTTTCATTTTAATCATCATCACCATCATTATGACTCAATTCACACAAGCATCTCAGGGATACCGTGAGTAGTGTTTAGCTTAAGCAGACCACACCCAGTCGCAACAGCCTAACTTCAGTTGCAACCCACCTTCAACCATACCATCATGTACATTTCATTCATTTATTCAAGTTTTATTAGATGCTGGAGTAGCTGAAAAGTAATGATAGGAGAGATAATGATTTTAAGAGAGAGAGAGAGCGATGTAAAAATTTGTAATTCACTTTATTTTGTATTAAAATATGCAAAGGATTTGTGTTTTTTTTTTTTTGCTACTCGCTACTCCTTCTTCATCCTTATAAAGTTATTTCACTAGATGTACTCATCTGTTTTCCCGGAAAAATTCAGCACATTCTGTGAGTAACACAGTGTGGGTGAGGAGAGAGAGAAAGAGAGAAATCGATTCCAGAGGGATATGGAAATTTGAAGAATGTTTAACAAGGTACTTTTGTAATTTGCCGGAAAATATGAATTACTAAAGAAGTGGTGGGTAAGTAGAGGGAAAGCCAAGCGCATTAACAGCCATGTAACTGACAGATGATTAACGATGGAGTGGCAAATTATTGGTAATCGCTTAGCATCTCAAGAGGGTATTTAGATTTAAATTTTTCTCGAACTTGTGATTTTTAGTCATAATAAGAAAATCAATATATTTTACAGGGACTTGAAAATTTTTGTAAAAAAGTTTAGCTTACAGCACAAATACATATATATATGTATATACTTTTGTTTTAAAGTCTAGTAACATATTTAGACAAATACGGGTTGTGCGATTTAGAAGTTTTTTCAATTTCAAACGTGGTTGAAAAGGATTTAATTATCAAATATGTATAATAAAGCAAATTGAATGTAATATTGCCTAATATCATTAGGTACATTTGTGGGTTGAAAAGATATGGCTCTGTACGTTATTTGTGCAAATCACTTTATGGTGTGTCTTTCGAAAATCACTTAAAAACTAAAATCTTCTTCATAAAATCATTTGTACTCCACGGTGCTCTGGAATCGGTTTAAAACAAAAAGCGCGGTGTCTCCGAAATTTGCCTAAAAAGGAGTGCTTTCAGTAGCTACAGAAAAAAATCGGCTCGGCGCATTTTTTTTGTAGGACGAAAAGAAGAAAAATAATATGCCTGGAGAAGATAACGCCCTTTCGCGTGTGATGATGATTCAAGATATATATTCAAGGTTTCATATACATCCTCAGTGGTTCATACACATACCCAATGATAGATATAGGGTGTTCAAGAAGTGTACGACAAGTACTGTCACTCACAAAAGCATAAAAACACAACAGAAAAAATTAAAATTTAGAGAGATAATTATGAAGGAAATTCGCGTGTTTCGTTTTTGAATGAAAGAAAGAGAGCCGAGATTCTATGTTTTCATTTCCTTGTTTCGTTAATAACAAGTCACTACCCAACTATAGAAATAATCTGCAGATAAATAAGTGTATTTCAAAGTATTTTTAATATTGATGACCGAGAATCATATATAGTACGTAGACATGAAGAGACAAAAAACAATAGCACACACATCATAAATGAAAACTATTATGTTCGTATACAGCTCGCAATAATTTGCGTGAATTGTCAGGATGATTTGTTAGTACTTTGTGACGAGTCCAAGTCTTTCTAAAATCTGCATGGGCTGATTCGACAGGTTGTTCGCTATAAAACCCTAGCCATCTTTTGGTTTCGGAGCAAAAATCTACTATATGGTATAGTATGGCATGCATTTTTGGTGTGATGGGTTTCTCGAGTGCTCGATAACTAACCTTGAAGTCTTCAATATATCTCTTGAAATTCGGGTCTAGCAAGAATGGACAACTTTCTTCAATGTTCTAAATTTTTCCACATACTTGGCACAGCCAAGGCATTTCATGGCATCCAAAATATCCACCTTATCGAGCAAGACCTTGCACGCATTTCCTTCAAATATTGGACTACCACAGGTACTCTGCCGGTCCACATGGCACTCCCGGGCCCATTTTACGCTGACTTCTTCGTTTTCCAACACCATATGGTGGAAGAGGGTATGTACTGCTCCCAACAGTAAATGCAGTTTCGAAGGTGAGATTATATCGATGATCCGCATATTTTGTTCTGCATTGAAGAGAGGTGAATGTATTCAATTATCAAATAACTTGGCTTACTTTCTTAATCCTCCTTCTTAACGCTACTTTTCGCATTTGGCGCGTCAATCATTGATCGTTCTGTAATTGCCCGAAATGTTCAAGTTTTTTTGGGGAGCATCGCAGCAGGTGGAAGGATGTGCACTTGAGTTACTCATAAGACTGGAAATAATATTGGCCAGCTTCAAATCCGTTGCAACTGTTCCAAAAAAAAGAATTTATATATAATGCTGGCCATATTAGCGAGACACTATGGTAATTTTCCAGAGTGCTGGGGGCTAAACAAAGAATAATAATCCTTTCACTCCAAATTCGAAGAATTTTTCAGAGAATCTTGTACTTGGAAGCTTTCCTTGAGGTGTCATGGGCGGTTCATCGTCCAATGACTGGATGAAAAGGGGAAAGTTTAGAAATCCCTCCCCCCTACCAACAATGCTGAATTTGAGTAGTATATTGGAAACTTGTGATTAATTCTTCTGCCCAGTAATCCCAAATATATCCCACAACATTTGAACACTGCTTTTTGTTCAGTTGCATGAACATTGGAGGCCTTTCCGTATTTTTTCTTTTTTCTCTCCTAGCGACTTTATTTACGACCACTGGTGTCAGATTTCGCAACAAATTTGGTTCCACATTGCTGGTAACTAACACACAAAGATAACATTGGCACTGGGTCTCCTCTCGTAACAGATTTCGTGCGGTACTTCTTTACTTTTATTGACTATATTACAACCTCATGAGGTCAGACGTCTTACACATATTAATTAAACAAACTTCAACATATTCTTCCAACTGGGTCTATCCTTCGCCTTTTCTCGCCAGTTGCTAACACCAATGATATGGAGGGATTCCTCTGCCTAGTCTTTCCACCGGAGTCTTGGTCGTCCTCTTTACCTGCTTCCATTGGGTAGGTTATAAAAAACCTTTCGCGCTGGCTCATCTTCATCCATTCTGATAACATGGCCTAGCCAACGCAATTGGCCCACTTTGACACGTCTAGCTATGTCCACGTCAGAATAGAGATTATATAGCTCTGCGTTCCAGCGACGTCGGGACTCGCCGATATTCCTAACAGTACTATATATTTTACGGATAATTTCTCTCGTTTTTCATCCGCTTGCGATATGTCCCAAGTTTCGAAGCCATATGTCAAGACAGGTAAAATGAGAGTCTGATATAGCTGGACTTTTGTCCGTCGAGAGAGGGCTTTATTCCTAAGCTGCTTGCTGAGCCCAACATAACATCTATTTGCAAGCAAAATTCTCCTATCTATCTCCAGGCTGACGTTGTTGTCCTTGTTCAAGGCGGATCCAAGGTAGACAAACTCATCTAACACTTCAAAATTAAATCGGTTGTCAACGTTCACGTGCGGACCAAGTCGAGAGGTTTCTTTAGTCGTTAACACCATCAATTTTGTCTTGCCCTCATTAACAGCAAGACCCACCTTCGCTGATTCCATTTCGATTCTTGAAAATAC
The DNA here is from genome assembly GCA_963931995.1 of Phaonia tiefii. NCBI lineage: Eukaryota > Metazoa > Arthropoda > Insecta > Diptera > Muscidae > Phaonia > Phaonia tiefii. The sequence goes on along the minus strand of OZ008368.1, from coordinate 312,450,981 downwards.
TGCAGTAACCTCTCGCAAATTTCGCCCAATGATGTGTATGTCGTCAGCATACGCCAGCAACATATGGCTTTTCTTGTTAATGGTCTTGTTCGTATTTACTGCAGCCTTTCTCATTATTATCTCCATTACGATGTTGAAGAGACTGCACGAAAGTGTGTCGCCTTGTCTAAGTTCCCGCTTTTCACAGAATGGGTCAGTGAGGTCTTTCCCCATTTTCACTGCTGATTTGGTGGTGGTCAGCGTCATTCTACAGAGGCGAATCAGTTTTGCCGGAGTACCAAGTTCAGACATAGCTTCGTTCAGTTTTCCCCGTATGGGGCTATCGAAAGCAGCGTTGTAATCGACAAAAAGGTGGTATGTATCGATTTGCTTTTCGTGGGTCTTTTCCAGGATTTGGCGTAGCGTGAATATTTGGCCAGTTGATAAGGTCCAATCAGGTTTTCAATAATTGGCTTTAGTCTTTCGCATAATACGCTCGACAAGACCTTATACGCGATGGATAAAAGACTGATACCGCGATAGTTGCAACAGACCCACGGATCACCCTTTTTGAATTCAGGACATAATACACTGAGACTCCAGTCCTTCGCCACCTGCCTTAAAAAGTTCAGCGGGTAGGCCATCCGCACCAGCGGCTTTATTATTCTTCAGGCGGGAGATCGCCGTTCTAATATCGTCTTGGTTGGGGGGGGTACAATCTATACTATCTTCCACTATCGTTACCTCCTGATCTTCAGTGGAAGAATCTAAGTGGAGTAGTGCTGAAAAGTGGTCTCTCCACATTTTGAGCATACACTGCTTCTCAGTCACCAGATTCCAATTCTCGTCCTTGCAGGAGGGCAGCCATTTTTCGCCTAATTAGTTGGTTTTCCTCCCTTCTTAGCTTCTTGTACCGGTCACTCGCAGGACGCGTTGTAACTGACTGTTTCGTTGGCATACGTGCAGCGTCAGTCATCAGTTGCAATGCGACATTTTTCGTCGTACCATGGCTTATCCTTGTGCGGTTTTTGGTAGCCAAGTTCAGTCATTGCAGCGATTTCCAAAGAATGGGAGATGTGCTTTCACTGCGCATCTGGGTCTTCGGGAGGGGGGGTATTCTGCTCTAGCAGGAGAGAGAGTTTCTGTCGATAGGACATTGATATCTCCGGTATTTGTAGCTTGTCAATTTCTTTCCTGTGAAATCTCGCTCAATCTCGTGCGAACTTTCGCAGCCACCAGGTAATGATCCGAGTTGATATTGGCACCTCGAATCACACGTACATCCATTACACTAGAAGAGTGCCTGCCATCTATTACCAAGTGATCAATCTGGTTCTTCCCCCGTTGATCAGGAGATATCCTTATGAATGTTCTTATGCGGGAATCCTGTGCTACTAACTACCATGTTCTTTGCAGCGGCCAAGTCTATCAGTCTTATTCCATTATCGGAGGTGGTATCATGTAGACTGTAATTACCGATGGTTGGTCGAAAGACACTTTCCTTTCCTAATTTGGAATTAAAATCGCCTAGAATAATCTTAATGTCGTGGTCAGGGCAGCGTTCGTATACTTTCTCCAGACGCTCATAAAATGTTTCTTTGACCTCATCATCTTTATCCTCTATCTTGAAACTAGGTGTCGCAGTCTCTTGCCTCCTATAAATCCGCACCTAAATTCGTGCTTACGCTCATGGCAGCTGTAGTAAATATCGAAGTTTTTCTTTCTGGTGCAACCATATCCTGTCCATCGCATTTCCTGGATCGCTGTGATGATAGCTTTGTATTTTCCGAGGACATCCGCCAGTTGGAAAGTGGCACCAGTCCTGTAACGTCCTTATAGCGTTTGCAAGGGTCGTCAACAGTTGGGGGTTTCTTTGTTTATTATTTCCTTTGTGTATTTTCATTGCCTATATAGCGGTGGCGGGAGGCAAACCCAGCGCAGCGTGGTTTGGATTTTACCTACTGCCAGGATGATTATGTTTAAGCCGCCCATTATGGAGCAGACGCTGACCAGAATGCAGTGTGTCGAAACTGGATTTTGCTTTCTTCAATTTTGATCCGCCGTTGGCCAGGGGTGTTGGCTCATCCGCCTTCAAAGGACAGAAGAACTTCGAAGAGCTTCAGTGACAGGGTCACATAATAATTCTGAGACGTATCAGTGATCGCATTACCACTCATCATTCGTTTCGCCTTCTCACTTTAGCTAGCTAACGGAGGTTTCCGATAAGTCATTGCCCAGGACAACTGCGTGGAAGTAGTGTGCTGCTTGGACTGCCCAGTGAATGGCTATCAGAAACTTTCCACCTCCAAGGACAGTCCCATGTCCGAAATTTTAATCTCTGGGAATTCACATCTTTTATCTTATTTCAATGACTTGCCCAGGCGTATATTACAAGCTGGGCACAGTACAGCCGGTACTCTTGTACCACATTCATCAAAACCCGCGATTACTTCCATCAAATTTGATTTCATCTATCCTGGAATGATCACCAATGTTTTCATTTTTTTCCACAACACTGACATATCTTGAAACGGGTTTCTTCGTGATTTCTACGCTGTTAATAATCCGGATAAAACATATCAAAAATAGAAAAATCATCGATTTCAGATTATTGTTTACTTGTCTGTGCCAACCGGAATGCTTAATGTCTTCTTTGCTCATAATTTTCTGGTTGTCACCAAGGTTGTTTCATGGTTAAAAAAGAGAGAAGAGAAGAATATGGCGCCCTTTTCGTGTTGAATCTCTATATTTCTACTGAACATAAAGCAGTCGAACTAAAAATGATATTTGTTGTCTTGACAACACGTGTCGACATGGAGTAAACAAAGCGAAGCAAAACGAAAAGGGAAATGTAAACATGGAATCTCGGCTCTCTTTCTCTCATTCAAAAACAAAACATGTCAATTTTCTTTATAATTGTGAACGTCTCTAAAACGTTATTATTTTTGTTGTGTTTTTACGCCTTCAAGCATCGCAACCCTTGCCGTATACTTCTTGAACACCCTATATCTATCATTATATATGTGTATGAACCACTGCTGATGTATATGACACCCTGTATATATATCCAGAATAATCATTACACGTGAAAGGGCGATATCTTTTCCAGGCATATTATTTTTCTTATTTTCGTCCTACAACGCCGGGCCGATTTTTTTCTGTAGCGGCTAAAAGTACTCCTTTTTAGGTGTACAAACGTTAACAAACGCACCGACTCCAGAGCACCGTGACTCGTATCTGTTTCAGAAAATACACTTTACTAGGTCGTATAGAGGTAATCAAATAATTCTGGTTATACAATGACAACTTTTTTCGGAATGACAGTTTTTCATTTACTCTATTCGCCTTTGGAAATCACTACCACACAAAACTCAAATTATCAGCAAGGCTAATAAATTGAGGCTTCACATTTATACCTCTTTGCAAATCTATGAAGACTGGTCCGCCTATCCACTTTCTATTTTGTTTTCAAAATTCCCTTTTAGAACGAAGTTCCTTATCGCACGTTGCAGGATGGGGGCTAAATGAACAACTTTTGATTTAACATTATTATGCTACAACCCACGATTATCAATAATAGGGTAATGACGTCTAGAGCTGCCATTGTTCTCATCTGACATTTCCTTTCACACTATTCGTGGTGCGGTTGGTTCGATAGAGAGTTATTTGACGTAAATTGGCTTACACCAGGTGGAATTACAAAAACTATTGACTTAAGTTTTTCATTTTGATGAAAAACTGTGAAACTTAAACGCATTTTGGACTTTCTTTTGGTATATTTTACTACTAGTATATATTTGTCGGCTATTTACACAAAAATTTTAACGCACAAATCGAAATGCCGTTGCTGATTTATTGTTGGACGATTTGAGCCATTATTTGGGTCGCAAACACATATATTGTTAAGACTTTTATGACTAGGCACGATACCAAAAAACGAGATCGTAACAACTCGACGGACGGTATAATACTCTCTTTATTTAACAAAAGTGGATAAGAAAAGATTACAATGACACTGCATAAGGCATTGCCCGATATAATAGTTACAATTAGAACATAGTACATTTTAGAATTTGGTTTAGTACATAACATTTTTCACCCCCACAATTAATGATCTCCGGCTTGATAGCGTTGCGGTTGAGTACGAGTTCTGACGCTGCGGCGTGGCAGGCTTACATCTTCAGCGACGTGCGTCGAGCGACGAGCCTGCATCGGATTTTGTGTCGAATTTGGAACTACCTCATCTGCTGGTAGTTCCAAATGATATGATCAAATGATACATACGAATTGTCCTGACGGCTTTCAATCTCATTAAATCTGCGCTTAAGTTGGTTTTGGTGTCGTTTATAACATTGTGATGCTGATTTTACCTCATAAACCATTTTACCCAGATTACGTGTTATAACGGCAGGTATCCAACTAGGACCACGAGCGTAGTTTCTACAAAAGACTTTTTCGCCCGGCTGAAACTTGCATGTCATTTTAATATTTAACTTTTGCTCTTCAGGCTCTAACAGTTGAGTAAGTATCGTGCGGTGCGCGCCGCCATGAAGAAGTTCAGCTGGTGTTTTATTGTTAGTATTCGGTAGCGAACGATATGTCGCTAAGTATTTAACGACAGCTTGATGGATCGACAAACCTCCCTCTACGTTTTTGCTGACTGCAACTTTAAATGTTCGAACAAAACGTTCTGCAAGTCCATTCGAAGCTGGATGAAACGGCGCTGTAGTAATGTGTTTTATTCCACTTTGTTCGCAGAATGATCTAAATTCATATGAGGTCAATTGCGGGCCATTGTCGCTCACTATGGTTTCCGACAAGCCTTCAAGCGCGAATACTGCTGGAAGTGCGGAAATAGTAGCCACTGTTGTTGTGTTTTCGAGCTTTACCACGAAGGGAAATTGAGAATAAGCGTCGACGACTATTAACCACATTGACTGAAATACAGGTCCAGCAAAGTCAATATGGACTCTCTGCCATGGTTTATCTGGTTGGGGCCAACTTAAAAATTCTCTAGTTGGACTAGCACCAGCTACTTTGCAGATGTCACAGTTGGCAGCAATGTTCTCGATGGCTTCGTCTATTCCACTCCACCAGCAGTGTTGTCGAGCAAGCATTTTCATTTTTGCGATACCCCAATGCCCTTCATGGAGTAATTTTAGGAGTTGTTGCTGCAAGGATGTAGGAATGACAATTCGAGAGGCGTCTGCCTGAAAGTATAGTAAATCGTTTTGTATCGTTAACGCATACTTACGACGAAAAAACGGTTGCAGATCATGATCTGAAGCTGTTAGACGTGGAGGCCATCCGTTCATAATGAATGTCATAAGTTTCTGTAACATAGAGTCGTTTTTGTAGTGCTGCTTGATAACTTCTCTGCTGATTGGTATGTTCGATTCCTCTATAGTGTAGCAAGCGTCGGTCTGGTCAAAATTTTCGTCTGGCCCACAAGGAAGGCGCGAAAGAGCATCAGCATTCGAATGCTCTGATGTCTTGCGGTACTCAATTGTATATTGGTAAGCCATAAGTATTATGGCCCAACGCTGGAGACGGTTTGTAGTCATTGTTGGTAGTCCTTTGTCGGGGCTGAAGATAGTTACAAGCGGCTTATGGTCTGTTAATAAAATGAATTTGTGACCATATAAAAGTTGATGAAAACGTTGAACACCAAAAATTATTGCCAATGCTTCTTTTTCAATTTGGCTATACTTTGTTTGATGAACATTCAAAGTTTTTGAAGCAAAAGCGATAGGGCGTTCTGAGCCGTCAGAAAACCGATGCGATATTACAGCTCCGATACCATAAGATGATGCGTCTGTCGCGAGAATAATCGGAAGGGTTTCGTTGAAGTGTGACAGTTGAGTTGCTTTGATGATATGGCTTTTCAGAATCTTAAAAGATTTTTCTTATTTCGGACCCCAAGTGAACTTCATATTTTTTCGACGTAGTTGATTTATTGGTGCTGCGGGCTGCGAAAAGTTCGGAATGAAGTTGTGATAGTAGTTTATCTTCCCCAGCAAGGATTCCACTTCTTTCAGGTCCCGGGGACAAGGCATGTCCTCAATCGCTTTCACTCCTTTGTCATCTGGTAAGATGCCGGTCGCACTAATTTGTCTACCTAAGTAGGTTAAGTTGTCGCGGAAAAACTCACATTTTGTTTTCTTGCATTTGATGCCGCTTTGCTGAAGTAGAGATAAAATTTGCTCTAGTCGTTTAGAATGTTCCTCTGATGTGGCTGCCGATATAATAATATCATCAAGAAAGTTTGCACATCCTTCGATGCCTTGAATCAATTGTTCTAAAAATTTCTGAAACAAGGCTGGCGCACTGGCGATTCCGTATGGAAGCCGCTGATACTGAAACAGCCCTAGAGGAGTGTTAACCACAAGAATGTCTTTGGCTTCGTCGTCGAGCTCCATTTGTAGATAAGCGTCCTTTAAGTCAATCTTCGAGAACAGCTTACCGTGGCGTATCGTATGTAGAATGCTTTCTCTTGTCGGCAGAGGATACTGGTCAATATCAATTTGTGTATTAACAGTAGCCTTAAAATCGCCGCATATACGAATTGATCCATCTAATTTTACAGCAAGAACGATCGGTGACGCCCATTTGCTAAATTTAATTGGTTTCCATATACCTGCATCCAGAAGTCTCTGAGCTTCTTCTTTAAATTTTGGCAGCTGTGCATAAGGTATAGGTCTACTCTTGCAAAATTTCGGAATTGCGTTGCATTTGAGGTTTATACTTGCTTTACATTGCTTTATAGTACCGAGTGCTGGTTCAAATACGTCTTTGTATTTTTGACACAGCTGTTCAGCTTGAGTACATTGGTCAGAGATTGACGCAATTCGGCTTATTTTAAATCCAAATTTTTGGAAAAGATCGTGGCCAAATAAATTGTTGCCTTTACGTACACAAGTAACAACCAGCGAAGCTTGTTTTGTTATATTACCGCAAGAAATTTGTGCAGTAATCTCCCCCAGCGTTTTTATTCTTTTTTTTCCAAACCCGTACAAGATCTTCGTGCATGGACTCAATTTTGGTTTATTAAGTTGCTCATAAGTTTCAAGTGTAACTATTGAAGAAGTAGCACCGCAGTCCAGTTGGAATTTGATTGTTTGATTGTTAATTTTAACGTCGACAAATGTCTTATTTTTTTCGTGCGTAAGTAATTGCACTGTATTGATACTTGAAACCTCTTCATACTGAACTTCTTCACACGAAATGTCATTAATGTTGTTTTTGTTTTCACTTCCAGTTTGATTCCTGTTCTTATAATAATCTTCTTTAAAATTTGACATACAAACTGGCGCAATGTGGCCAGGGTTGCCACATTTATTGCATATTGATCTACGAAATCTGCAATTCTGACGCTTGTGAGTGCGGCCACAGTCCGAACACGATTTAAGAGAGTTCTTCTCTTTATCTTTGCCTTCCCTCTGCGAACTCTGGCGTTGATAAGAGTTTGTATTGACAGCATTTACATTGATTGTGTCGCTTTGAACGTTCTCTTTTAATGTGTTGACTGTTTTTTCGGTTGCTTCGAAAGAATCTGTAATCAGCAAAATTTCAGCCTGAGTAGGCTGCTTTTTTTGTAAGGCAAACATTCGAACGGTATCATGCAGGGTGTGGACAATGATTTTGTCGCGAATCATTTCCTCTGTATAGTCCTGAGAGCAATTTGCAGAGCTGCAAAGAAACTGACATTCTCTTGCGATCCCTTTTAATTCTGCAACCCATTCTCTGTATGTTTGGCTAGTTTTCATGGTAGCCCTATGAAATTCGTGTCTAGCAGCAACAATATGTACTTTCTGTTGGAAATACTCCGTTAAGCCTTCTGTTAATGCAACGAATGATTTTTCCTCAATCCCCGAAGCGCCAAAAAGGTTTTTAAGAACTTCGTACGTTTCTGTCCCAAGCCAAGAAAGAAAAAATGCTTTTTTTTTTTTTGCATCCGTAACGGAATACGCTTCGAAATGTTGTTGTAGCTGCTCCAAATATGAACTCCATTTTTGTAAATTTTAGTTGAAGGCAGGGAATGGTGGCACAGAAAATATAGGATTTGAAGATGTACTTGGTCGTGATTGTATAACAGACTGCATGAATGCTTGTTGCTCATTTAACAATTTTTCAGTAAATTGTTGTTGCTGCAAAAGCAGTTGCTTAAGCACCTCTTCCATGTTGAGATTTAAATTAATTTTTTCCTCGTCGCCACTGTTAAGACTTTTATGACTAGGCACGATACCAAAAAACGAGATCGTAACAACTCGACGGACGGGATCATTGTGTCTCAAACATGTAATATTGAATAGCAAACAACATATTTTTGCACACAAGTATATTATATTTGCGACACGCTTCAAACATACGTTATATTTGCATCCAAACAACAAAAACACTACAGATTTTTCAGCGTGTGGTTCCATATTTCCAATTTGCAGCTCATTTATTGCAAGATGCTCTATCGTTTGTGGTTCATTCAAAGATGTTATGGACTTTCTACCATAATGCATATGTGTCTCAAACATGTAATATTGAATAGCAAACACAATACGTTTGCACACAAGTATATTATATTTGCGACAAGCTCCAAACACACGTTATATTTGCATCCAAACAACAAAAAACTACAGATTTTTCAGCGTGTGGTTCCATAGTTCCAATTTGCAGCTCATTTATTGCAAGATGCTCTATCGTTTCTGGTTCATTCAAAGATGTTATGGACTTTCTATCTTAATGCATAAATGACCTTTACATTCTACAGTATCCAATAACATACTTAATGTAAAATACTGCGATATGTAAATTAAAAAAATTACAGCAGTCAGTTGTCCGAGGCCTTCGGCCACGGACTGTCCCTGCAGGCTGTGTCAGAGACACGGCCATTAAGTTTAACGTAGAATACGCCATCCGATAAGACAGAAAACATATATAACAATAAATTCATTTGCTTACATTATTTATCATTTATTGTTATATATGTTTTCTGTCTTATCGGATGGCGTATTCTACGTTAAACTTAATGGCCGTGTCTCTGACACAGCCTGCAGGGACAGTCCGTGGCCGAAGGCCTCGGACAACTGTCTGCTGTAATTTTTATATTTACCAACGGTATTTGATCCAAGTCCGTTTAAAAAAAAAAATATTATGTTCAATTTTTTTAAACTTAATTTTATTTATGTATTTTAATTAATATTTTTATTGAAATAAGTTCTGCGAATGTTGAGAGGGCCGCCCTAATATTAAAAAAGGTTTACCTTATCGAGTCTTCGCATTAGCATTCGAGCGTTGTGTGAAAGCTTTACGCTTTACAATTCAAAATTAATGTTACAACAGCTTTATTGAAGCTTTCGCAAAAAAGCTTTATTACGTTAGCTTACTGTTTGTTTCACTTTTTACTAGATACATGTTGCCAAGCAACATTAGCTTGCTGTTCGTTTCACTTTTTAGTAGATACTTGTTCCTAAGCAATGTTGAGCAACCAAAAACACTCAACCAAACACCACACATATGGTTGAGTGTATGTGTTTAAACAATTTTCATTTGAGAAATTAAAATGCTAGAAATATATCAACCAATATGAAATGTATATCAAACGAAAGATAACATCTTCATTTACCTACAAAAAAAATTTTAAAAAAATTCATCTAGCCGTTTCCTCAAATTCAATGAAATAAAGATTACAACAATAAAAACCTGACATGCCTCCTCATACCGTAAGGTAAGACGTATTCTACGTCAAAAATATTTCTAAGTCAGTGAACCCTGAAACTGAACTGTTGTTGTTCACTGCGGCATCATATGTTAATAGGAGTCCTACCAAATAACGTGTGAACGTTACGCTTTAAACATAACATTCTATGAAGGACGAAAAATAAAAGACAAAGTTACAATAAATAAAATAAATCAGTTTTGCCCCAAAAAACCACAAAGCAACTAACACACCAAGTAAAAAGGGGTTATTTACCCATGTTCATGGATATTTTTTTTACACATTTAACACTTGGGTTAATGTAGCACCAAAAATCATTTAACCTAAATATACTGGCTTACTACGAGAGTGACAGTAGAAGATCTGACGCCAATTTAAGAGAATATTTATAATTTAATTTCTTTCAGTTATTATCGTTTTTGGCCATCGTTGGTGAAATAGTTAGTGTGCGAGGATCTTGTATATGAAAAGGTTGGTTCGATTCGTGCTCTGTCCACCGTCCATTTCTTTAGACGATAGGCACCTCTCATAATGGCGGCGACACTACCGAGAAATTGGCAATGAAAAGAAACCATTTGGAACCGGTGCAACACTGTAATTTTCAATCAATGAGTGTACAACTAGAAATCGAACAGCCCACTGATTGTGAGAAATCTCCCCGACCCAATCTTGAAATGTGAGGAGATCTGTCAAAAAAAACTTTTGTGCAAATCATTCTCCTCAAGTGTACTTTGCTCCGTGCTCTGCCATCAAATGCAAATTTTGACATTTCCAACGATTTCTCTAATAGTCTAAACACAGTCTTAATAATTAATAATCATGCTAATGTGACTTTTAAGTAAATTCGTGGAATCATGGCATAGTGACGCCGAAACTATCGAGTATTTAGCAATGAAAAGGATTCTCAAAATACCGTTCGGAACCAATGTAAAACTGTAGGTCGCCATCAGTGAGAATATAACTAGAAAGCGAACAGCTCACTGGTTGTGAGAAGTTTTTCCCGATTCCTTCATGGAATATAATGGGAAACTATTTTTTTTTTTGTAGTCATTATTATTAGCTGCTAACTAAAATACTGTATGAATGTGAAAATCAAATTGATTTTGAAAGGATATTTGCGAGATAAAATAAGTTACTTTTTTAAACGGATTTCTGCAGTCCGAATTTAATTTCTTGTCTCAGTAAGATTGCACTTTTTAAATGTAGTGTAATTTTTTTTTGTGCACAAGGAAACTCTGAAATTTGGCCGATTTTTAAAAATCGAGCGCTTTACGAAAATGCAACTCCAACTCCAATATTTTCGTGGAGTGGGAAATGTACTCCCACTGCTCTTCACGATCATTAGGCGGTGGTGCATTCCGCGCCAATATCTGAGTGAGCTTCACTCCACACGGAGTGGATATCTCTTGTAATGGCAGCTTTTCGATGTTCAGCTTTGTCTATGTCTGGTTTCGTACGACATTCGATCTGCTTATCATTGTATGATCCTTTGCTGCAACCAGTTTATGATCCGAATCGTTATTAGCTACTCGAGTCACACGTACGTCCATTACACTAGTAGAGTGCCTTCTATCAATTACATGGTGATCAATCTGGTTCTTCGTCTGTTGATCAGAGAATATCCAAGTAGCCTTATGGAAGCCTTTATATTGATAGTGGCTATATGATCACTCACGGCGTTGAACCTTTAGACCAGATGTCACAGGTTTGTGCCAACTACAAATCCGCATCCAAATGCATGACTTTTCTGGGGGCAGCTGTAGTATATAAGCCAGTTCTTCTTCCTTGTGCAGCCATGCCTTTTCCATCACATCTCCTGGATAGTAGTACCGTCAGCCTCATTTTTCTGGAGAACATCTGCCAGCTGGATACTGGCATCGTATATGTATAGTGTTCTAATACTTCAAGTGCACCGTATCTGTACAACAACAAACATGGTGTCAAATAACATCCCATGAAGAGATTGGGGAGAGGTTCTCACAATGTGCGCTTTCCAGTTTTACATTCACTGATTGGGACCTACAGTTTCACTCCGCTTCCGAACGGTATTTTGAGAAGCTTTTTCATGGCTAAGTACTCGATAGTGACGCCATTACTAAGCGAGATGACCGTCGTCGAAAGAAATGCAAGGTGGTCTGAGCAGGGATTGAACCCACGTTATCATGTACAAGTGCCGCGCTCACTAACCATTGCACCACCGACGGCCATACCGGATCTGTATAGTGTTCTAATATTCCAAGTACATGTCCATCAATCGTAGTCCTTATAACGTCTTTAGTGTCGTCAACAAAGAGGGGAGTTTTCTGATCATGATTTCCATTCTGTATTTTCATTGACAACGGTGACGGAAGGCAAGCCCAGGCCACCGTGTCTTCTAAGTCATTCAAATTAAAGTTAATCAGAATAACTTCGAAACTATTGACAAGCAACAGGTAATTATGCCATTATGTTGTCTACACTGATGGTTCTAAACCAAACGGCAGTGTAGGTTTTGTAGTACATTCGATGCATACAATGGCTTCACAACTATTGAACTGATTTTGAGGCAGAAGTAATGGCATTCAGGGAAGTTGCTCGCTGGCTGGGACTAAATGTTTACTACCGACAGCTGTATGAATATATACTCTGACAGCTATAAAATCTGTACTCCTGGCTACACGCATTTGCAATTACTGTGGCTCATCGCTAAATGAGATGCCCAAGGAGTTTGACATCCGACTTATATGGGTGTCGGACACATTCCCAGGGCCGGTAGAGTTGAAGAACTGATTAATTTTGGGGACTATACGTCCCACTTTCTACGTGCAGGCTACTACTCACAATCATTCGATGATGGTATGGAAGAACAAATTGTATGGCCCCGTTACGGCCTGAATCGCTTGAAATACATGAAAGCAAGTCTAAGAGCGGACATCTCCACACTAGTTGGTGCAATAGTAGTGTGCGCGGCTCTTGTATAAGAGTTCGTGGGTTCGATCCCTGCTCTGACCACCTTACATTTCTTTCGACGGCGATCACCACGATTAGTGACGGCGACACTATCGACTATTAAGCCATGAAAAATTTTCTCAAAAATACCGTTCGGAACCGGTATAAAACACTCGGTCCCAATCAGTGTGTACACAACTACAACGCGCACAGCTCACTGGTTGTGGGAATCTATCCCCAATTCCTTCATGGGATCTAATGGGAAAACAATATTTAGTTGCCATGAGGTAATATGATCCAATGATTACTGCAGGCTTACATACTTTCGTTCGAACTTTTGCCTTATCTCTCCAGTTGGCAATACCAAGTGTACGCAGGGATTCGTCAAACTGATTTCTCCAGCGGAGTCTTGGTCTTCGTATTTTTCGTCTTCCTTCGAGTTCGGTTTCGAAAACCCTTCGTGCTGGTTCGTCTTCATCCATTCTACTTACATGGCCTATGTCAATGTCGGGATATAGCTAATACAGCTCATGGTTCATGCGGCACTGAGATAATAAAGAGGAGGACGCGAACATGAAACAACCCCTATATCCATGTCCTGATCAAGTAGTGACTTGATTCGTTTGTAAAACTTGATATCCAGTTCTAGACAGAATACCTCTGCACTGGTAGCCATTATCACTGGACACTGACTTGACACAGACCTCCACACTTGAAATCGCAGCTCGTATGTAATACAGAAGCAGCACGGAAGAACAGGAGAATGACAAAGAACATTTTTGTGAGTAGGATAACATATTTGAGATCTTACTAGTTTTTGGGACTAATAGACGCTCCGGTTGTTAAGCTGAATATTCCCGGAATATTTTTGTTGAGCACAAATTGTTTCGACAGGGATTGCTAAACCTTCCTCTTCAGCTTCAACCTAAAAACCGCGGATGCAGTACCATGTAGCGACCGTAATAGTTGCAGGCATTTTTAACAAATCTAAACTAAAGAAAGCATTTGTGAGACAGGTTTTAACAAGTCTGTTCCCTGTCTAATTATTGGTGCCAGGGTTCAGTATGAGCACAATAAATTTATTATATTTGGTGTTGTAAAATCTGCAGGCTACAAATTTGTACAAGCCTTTTTAGGAACTCAAGAGACCGGCACGTATGAAGGTATCGTAGACTAAATATTTATATATATGCCGGCACCTTATCGAAACTCATAAAGGGTGTATGCGTAAGGTTGCACTTTTTAAATTTAGTGTAATTGGTTTTGTGCAACTGACAACTCTGAAATTCGGCAGCTGTCATATACGTCGCCTGAAGGCTATGCACCGTCCCTTCCTGCATAACCTCACTGAGATACACGAGATAGATCTAGGGGATCTAATGAGGTATCTCCGATTAACAGGCTGAATATAGACACGGTACTTTGGACTGCACGGAGTGATGTGGTATGCAAAACGTTGTCGCAAGACACAAATTAATCCTAAATACTATCTTTAGCAACTACGTAAACCAACAAAATTTTGGAAACCGCTCGCAAACTTCGAAGGATTTTCAGTCGATTTGCATCTACTGTGTCAACCATTCGAAGAGTGGTCAACAAAATTTTAGAAACTAGATCGGTTGTGGACAGTAGGACTATTGTGCGTTAATGTTTCATTGCTGCTTTAAGCGAGAGTTTCACCGAAAATCCGAGGACATCAATTCGGCATCTTTCTCCACCTTCATAGGTATAAAATTCAGCTTAGTCAGGAGCTCAAACCAGCAGACAATTGCAAGTGCGGTAATTCGTTTTGCGGGTATTGGAGCAAACCGAAGTCAATCCAAATTTTGAAAAAAAAGTCATCTTCTCCGACGTAGCGCATTTCCATCTCAATGGCTTCGTGAATACACAAAATTGTCGAATTTGTGGCTTAGAAAAATCCTCATTCAATCCATGATAAACGTATGCACGCACAACGAGCAACTGCCTTGTGGGGATTTTAGTCAGGCGGTGTGATTGGGCCTTACTTTTTTGAAGATGAGTCCGAAATTGCAGTGACTGCGAATGGCATTCTTTAGGGGATAATGACAACGAAGTTCTTGTAGGCTAAACTGAATGGCATGGATTTGGACAACATGTGGTTCTAGCAAAACGGCGCCACCTGCCACACCGGGCAGGAAACCATCGATTTATTGCTGCAACGATTTCCACAACATATTATCTCAAGGAATTCTGATATCAACCACGCTGAAAGAAAAACGGTTCGCCGCATGGATGGAACATTTTCGTTAATGTTTTTAGGTTGTCATCGTGAAAACTGTCGTATATCCAACAATTTGGTAGTCGCTGCAACGAAAAATTTCATTCTTGACTTCTTGGAGAATTTTCCAATTCGTTGCTGCAACAACTTACATTTTGTTGTTATTTAATTTGAATTTTGTAAAAAAAAAATGGGTTGAAAATTAAAAAAATATAAAGGCATGTGATTTAAACTACTGGTATTTGGTTTATCTCTTGCTTTTTACAGCGTATATTTATTATTTTATAGGTTTGTCAAAATTTTTAGTTGACGAAATATTTTCGTTACTGTAATGCAACAAATTTTTAGGAAGGCTAGCAAGAGAAAATAATGAGCGTGAGTGGTGGGTTATTTAAATAGGAATAATCTAAATAAATTTGTTAAAACTTAATAATAATCCTTTATTTTGAAAACTAAATTGTGTGAATTTATGTGTTTGCTGTGATCGTTTGTGTAACTTGCGAATCTATAAAGCAAGTACATAAATAAACAGAATTCAAGGAGCAACACGACAGCAAAGGAAGTGACAAGTCATTCGCAACAAAATGTTCGTGTTTTTGTGCTTTAATCATGTTTCGCTATGTTGGTATTTGGATTCAGAAAAAACCGAAAGCCGTACATACATTTGTGCGGGCAGTCAAGTCAATGAAAACCAAAAAGTCAAAGAAACAAAGTGTTTCTAGTTCGACGAATATAAAAAATAACAACTCAAAGTCCAATCAAATGAATCCAATCGGAATTGTAACATGTTTGGTTAAAAAAAAGAGTACAAAATGCTTGCAGAGCGATTACTGACTTAATGATAATTGAATATCAGAACCCTCAATACAACAACAATTGCATGATTTAACAAAACAATGATGTGATTCTATATCAAGGGAGTAGAGCATACGGGATTAGTGCTTATGTTCATGATAAGTATTTTCATGAATATTTTTTTTAATTTTTTTAATTGCAGGATCTGAATACGACGGCCACAAAAACACTCAACACCTCGACTACCACAATCTATGCCAGACGAGTGTTTCAACATGGAATGAATATAATCTATTTAGCAAATTGAAACTTTTTTCGAAACAAAAATTAAAAAACAAAACACCTGCAATGTAATACTAACATGTATTTATGTACAATTGACAATAAGTAATTTCTAACACACTTCAAAATATTCATTGCAGCAATGAAACAAAATCATTGTAGTAATGAGACAAATTCATTGCAACAATGACTCAAATTCGTTGCACCAATGCAACAACTTCATAGCAACAATGAACAAATTCATTGCAGAGTGAACAAATTTGTACATTGGTGCAATGAAACAAATGCATTGCTGTAATGCAAGAAATGCATTGCAGCAATGAAATAATTCCTTGCAAGAACGAAACATTACAACAATGAAACAAATGCATTGCAGCAAAGAAACAAATTCGTTACAATAATGAAGCATATTCATTGCAGCAACAATCATACTTTCACCACAGTACCTAACAATTTGCAGTTGATGAATAGGTTATCATAGCGGGAATGAAACATTAAGTTAAATCACTTCCAATGACAAAAGTTAGGGTGATAAACATTTTTATCCCCGTGACGATGTTTTTCCATTCAGTGCAAAATCATGCAATGCCACGTCGTGTAATTTCCTTCTTTGGGGTTTTGTGAAATCTCGTGTATATCCGAATCAACCAGAAACAATTTCTGAGCTCAAATCCGGGATCCAACACCTCATCGGTATGATACAGCCACATCTCTGTGAAAAAGTCATGGGAAATATCATGAAATTAAATGGCAACAGAGCCGTGGGGGGCAGTTAACGAATATTTTATTCTATACTACATCGGAACATGTCTTCTCTACAATCTAGTAAAAAATTTTAACTATCTCAGAAAACACGTGTTATTATTTCTAAATGAAAATGTGCATTCTTACACTGAGACACTCTTTACATATTTAAAATCCTATTATACCTCCCTTCAAAAGGTGACAGACATTTAATGGTAATAAACTGCAAGTGTGTGTATACAGAAACTCTTTGCTCAGTTAATAGGATAATATTTATTTAAATTTTTTTTTTATTTTGTAAAATGTAAAAGGCAAATAATCGACATGATTGGAGAAGTTTGTAACTTTGTACGGTTGTTACCTGCCCTGGGTTACTTGAGGCCATTTAAGTAAGTAACTAAAATATTTTTCAACATCACTTGTGCTTATTACCTTCGTGGCTCTTAGTAAACAGCAAATATGAAAACAAGCACCCGTCCTCTCCACCCAATGAGACCGGTTTTGTAATATGATGACAAAAATGAATGCGGAAGTTGATGTCCTTATACCAACGCACTCACATACGACTATACATGTAGTGTATGTTTTACTAATGTAATATATTTTATTATGGTAAAGAAATTTACGACTTTTTATCCCTCAAAACAACAAAAAATACAAAAGTTAATTTAGACTCAAAAGGAACGACAACACCAAAATATTTCAACGTAAATGTGAAAAAGATACGACTCTATATATTTCTATATAAGAGCATTTTCCATTTTATGTGTGCAAATGTTTGTAAGTGTAAATAAAGATGTGTGTTATTCTTTGAACTTAAAAGGTTCTTGTTAGCTCTTTTTAACATATTTTGATCCGGCAACACAAAATTTCCAACGCACACATAAAACTATTAGAGGGAAAGACGAAAATTAGACATATGTACTACATAATTCCAGAGAGGTATAATAAGTCATGTCTGAAATTTAACAGACTTTTAAAACCCGACAAAAGAAATCATAATCCAATAAGCTTGAAATGTCAGAGATTCAGTAAAATATGAATCTGAACAGCGTATGGTGGAAGTACATAATTTCTAACCAGGAGAGGAAAAAGTCTGACTTTGAGAAATATGGTAAGTGGTGAAATTCCCTGATGAATTTCAAACAAATGGAATGATAAACTCCTGTCGTTTTCCCTTTTCAGAATTGTTTTTTTTGCCGTGTTTACTAATACATATTTTCGAGTATATACAAAATGTTCTCCCTTAGTAAATATTTCCCATAATTATTCAATTTTTATTCAATCCCATAATTATTTGAATTTCAAACAAATGGAATGATAAACTCCTGTCCTTTTCCCTTTTCAGAAGTGTTTTTTTGCCGTGTTTACTAATACATATTTTCGAGTATATACAAAATGTTCTCCCTTAGTAAATATTTCCCATAATTATTGTGCTATCTCTCGTCTGTCTACCGGAAACATAAATGAATACATACTTTCATTTTTTGCCTGGAGTCAGAGTCGTAAAAACTTGGACGATGGGTAGGTAGTATGGGTACGAACTTAAGAGCAGATTGCAAGCATAGGTTGAAATTTTTGGCGCATCATGAGTTTAAGAACGCTATATCATTTCCCTATTAAGCCAAAAAAAAAGGTTGGGTACGCATATTTATAAATGTTAATTTTAAATCGAAGTAATACTGAGGGTAAGTATCGAAGTAATACTGAAGTAAATGAAGGGATTCTTACTTAGAAGAGTATATTTCGTCAATCTGAGAGGAACGTTTACGTGCCAAACCGACCTACAATAGGGTAAACTAAAATAAAAGTCAAATAACACTGTGTAACACCAATTTTGGGGGTGGACGATTATTTTGGTGCAGTCTCCTTGACTTTGTTTCAAAAAATTACAAAAAGGACGTCGGGAAATAAAGGTAGATAATTTTTGTCTATGACGGCCCACAATGAAATTAAATGAGGATTAAACTCGTGGAACATTCCGAATCCGTAGCCGGCCATTTTAGTTAAATTTTTGGTACGTTTTGAACAAAGCACGAAAAGGGCCCTTTAAACATTGAAATAAACTATTTGAAAATGCTATGAAAATAACCCCTGTCAAATTTCACTGCAGACATGTTATCACAAGAATTCGCTCAATTCAATATTTATACTCGATTTAAAAATGTATCTCCGACACTATCGGATAAAAAAATTCAAACTTGCCACGCCCATAAAAAAAGTGTAGCCACACAGCAGTCCAAATTGTAGGGGTTTGACTATACTCACCTAGTGTGAGCATTTGGCCCATAAAAAAAAAGTGTAGCTATCGTCAACCCCCAAAGCAAAAATCTAAATTTTGTTGCATAGTGTAATGCGCGTTGAATAGCTGATAGAAGGTATTTCTGGCTACCTATAAAAGGTTAAAGTATCGAGTGAAATAGTATTCTGCCAGAAAATATTGGTGTCTGCGGGAAATATAGCGTTCCGCCATCTATATATCAGGAAGTGCATATATGTATGCAATTGGAATATGTTTTCTAAATTTCTGAGACCCTCCCAGACTACAAATAGCAAAAAAATAATATTTCAGTACACCCTAGTCAAAAACTAAATATAAGGTGGAATCCTAAGTCTTTTCTCGTTCTGAAGTTTGATTTTTTTAAGACAGACTGGCAGACGCTCAACTCTTGATCAACTTATAAAGATGTAGAATATAACTACATACATAACATAACCATAATGAATGTATCTTTTTAAATCAGACATTATTTTTAAACTGATGATTGATACCAAATTCTAATGTAACAACTAAATTTATTTCAGTTTCGGTTTTTGCACCTGAATTGCTTCCACATTCGGTATCTGTAACTGAAATTGGTACTAATTTTGTTGTTGCATCCGAATGAATTCCAAATTCGATTGTTGCAACCGATGTTATTGAAAATTGAGTTGTCATAATGAACGTAATTGATGATTCAGCCGTGACAATCGAATCAGTTATGAAACGAGGTTCCGTCAACCGAATTTCAGTTGTGGGAACTAAATTCAATCATGCCAACCTTAATTCGGTTGTGTCAAATGCAATTCGATGGCAGCACCTGAATATATTTGTGATACAACTTCTTTTCTAACAATTAATTCTCTGAGTGTGCCACACAGATTTTCAAACAATCGATATTTTGTGCACTACAGTATTCGTGTTATCAGTCGTCTTAGCCTGCTCGAAGCTACGATTTTTGTGGGGTGCCATTAAAGACTTATACTACGCGAATAAACAAAAAACGATCCACGCCGTTAAGGCTATTATCGTCCGGGCCATTCTTGAGACAGAATCAGACACCGTCAACAAAATCTTGAAATATTTACCTAACAGGATGAGAAACTGAGAAGCCAGCCACGGTAGCCACGTTTACGAAATCGTGTTCCAAAACAAAAATAATATATTTTATTTCTAATAAAGCTATAATATATCAAATTAAATTAAGTTAAGTGCAATTTGTTTAATATTTAAGACTTTACGTATATTTGAATCACCCTATATCGAGCGAGTTAGAGGTAATTTTTTAAGTACGTATTTTATGACAGATTTAAATGACATGGTATATTTGTTCAGAAGTATCTGACGTTACGTCATCGAAAGCAGTGCCCGTCATGGTTTTTGTCCTTCTGCTGTTGACCAATTGTATCCCAGCTTAATGGCGCTACGTCAGCATGCAAAATAACGATTTAGTGTGGATCTTGGTTTAGAAGTATAACCAGTCAGTATTCCCTTAAAATTTATGTTGGCCGGATCGTCACTTTGAATGCCACTCTTACTGCGTCTGCATAAGGAACTAAAAAGTATATCAGTAAGATTGCACTTTCTAAATTTAGTTAAATTTTTTTGTTCAAGTGCCAACTCTGAAATTTGGCTATTCCGGTTTATTCCGGTTGCTAAAATTGGAGCGCTTTACGAAAAAACAACGTGTTATAATTGCGAAAACTTCTTACAAAAATTTCGAAAGTTATGCTGAGACGTTTTGCAAACTGCGAAGAATTTTCAGTCGAGAAACTGCACCTAATGTGTCAACCATTCGAAGAGTGGTGAAAC
Organism: Phaonia tiefii; assembly: GCA_963931995.1. Taxonomy (NCBI): domain Eukaryota; kingdom Metazoa; phylum Arthropoda; class Insecta; order Diptera; family Muscidae; genus Phaonia; species Phaonia tiefii. The sequence goes on along the minus strand of OZ008368.1, from coordinate 312,430,230 downwards.
AATTTTAAGAAACTGGGTCGCTTATAGACAGTCAGAATCTTGTGCGTCAAAGTAACGGTTAGTCTCTTGCAACCATTACTGCTGTAAACGAAAGTGTCACCGAAAACCCGAAAACAATAATTCGGCACCGTTCTCAACAACTTCAAATTTCACGAAGCGCTACGCAGCGAATTTTTGACAAAACACCTCCACCATCATGCGTAAAATATTCAGCTTTCTCAGGAGCTCACACCAGTAGACCAGTAATTCGAGCAAAGTGAGGACAATGCCAATTTTTCAAAAAAAATCATATTTTCCAATGAAGCTCATTTCCATCGGAATCCACAAAATTATCGAATTTGGGGCTCAGAAAATCCTCCTGCCATCCATAACAAACACATGCACCCACAACGAGCAACTGTGTGGTGCGGAGTTTGGTCAGCCGGAGTGAATTACAGGACCACATATTTTTAGGAGCATTTTTCTCTCGAAGGCTCCAAAAGATGTTTCACCAGCTTGCGATATGACCCAGGATTGTGCGCCGTAAAGCAAAACAGGTCGTATGAAAGCTTGATATAGTTGGATATTTGTTTTTCCAGATAGGGTCTTATCTCTGAAGTGCTTGCTTTGCCCTGAATAACATCTGTATGCAAGCACAATTCTCCGTTTGCTTTCCATGCTGACATTATTGATTTTGTTCCCCGCAAATCGGATGGAAATAAATTCACTACCTCTAAATTATAACGGTTATTAATATTCGCCAAATCTACTTTTATTGATTCCCTCTCGATTCTCGAAAATACTTCAGTAACTTCTCGTAGATTTCGCCCAATGGCATACGCATGCAGATTATGACTTTTGCTGCTGACAGTTTTCTTCGTGTTGACTACAGCATTTCTAACAATGATCTCAATTAATATGTTGAAGAGATCGCATGATAGGGTGCCACTCTGCTTGAGACCTTGCCTCGTACTAAGTGGTTCGGTGAGACCTTAACCAATCTTTACTGAGGATTACGTGTCGGTCAGTGTCAGTCTACAAAGGCGTGTCAGCTGAACAGGAATACCAAGCTCTGTCGGAGCTCTGGTTGTCAGAGGCAGCCTGATAATATACAAAGACGTGGTACGTGTCGATGGTCAAACATTAACGGTGGCAACAAATCAGCTGTTTCCACCTAGCCTATGGGAATTGTGTGTAAGTGGTTACACAAAATTACGATTTTTACTTAAAAATTAAGCGACATACAGGAAATATATTTCGGAATATAGAGCCACGTCAAAGAGAGCAAGAGGGGCCAAAATGAGCCAAGGGTCACAGGGATGTTGAATGGCTACAGAAAGACAAACGCCTGCACAAGCAAAAAAAAAATTTCATAATTCATTTATTTTATTTAAAATGAAAATAAAGTCAATATTTGAAATACTTTTGTTTTTCAATATTTCGATGCCCACTGGGTAGCATCGTCAGGAAACAAACAACAATTACTAATTAAAAATTACGTGAGGTGTCCGGGGACACCGGGTGGAACAAAGTTCCTTTCGCTATATGCTATGTACTAGTTAGTTCCAACACGCCTAAGGCCCCCTTTGAAAAAAACGATAATTTAAATGGATCTTTAAGAAAATATGCTTTTTATAAAATGATAAACTCTTTTTAAAAACAATTTTTTGTATAGAATGTATTTTTTTAAGTATATTTTTAGGTCCTTCTTGTGAATATGTACTATAATTCCCAAAAAAGGTTCGTTTGTAAAAGAGGTATTTATTTTACTAAAAGCTAATATTTTCTTTAAGAAAAGGCACTATTTGTAAGAAGAAGTACTTTCTATAAGAAAAAGCCATAAAATATGACTTTTTTTTTACAAAGAATTACTTTTTTTAAGAACAGGTACTTTTTAAAGAAGTTGTAATCTTTTTATGAAAAATTTATTTTTTTAAGAAAATTATTTTTTAAAGCTACACACACAAAAAAAAAGAAAAGGTATTATTTTATTTTAAGAAAAAGTACTTTTAAGAGAAGGAATTTTTGTAAGAAAACCTATGTTTTTATGGAAGGTATTTATATAAGAAGGTATTTTTTAAGAAATGGGATTTTAATTTAGAATTGGTTCTTTTTTCAAAAATAGGTAAATTTTTCACAGTATTTACTTATCTCAAGAAAAGTTATATTGATCCACCAAAAAGGTACTTTTTAAAGAAAATGTAGTTTTTAAGGAAAGGCAATTTGTTGTAAGAAAATGTATTTTTATAAGAAAATGTACTTATTTGAAAAAAAATAATTTTTTTAAGAAAACGTACTTTTTTGTAAGAAAATTTCGGTTTTTTGAGCAAAGGTACTTTATTTAAAAATACGAATAGGTATTACTTTTTTTGAGAAAATTTACTTTTTTAAAAAAAAAAACACTTATTTATGAAAATGTTATTTTTCTAAACTTCTTTCACTTTGACTTTCTAAATTTACTTTTTATTGTGTTCAATACTACGATATATACTAAATATTGGTTACAGGCTCCACCTAGAAATTACCCATTAAACAAGAAATTTCCCAACCTATGTTAGACTAGACACAAACCAAAGCAAATGTACCCCACATAGTACCCAAAATTGTGTTAAAAAAGGACGTTTAAGGCTGTTTCATTTAGCCCCATCCCGCAACGTGCCATAAAGAAAAAAAAATTTAATTTTTGTTTATTTTGGTGACGATGCTACGCAATGGGTAGCGAAACATTGAAAAATAAAAACAAATCAAACATTGATCTAACGCTCGACTATTTTAACTTTAAATAGAATATACATATAGTACAATTGTAAATATGTAAGCTCAACCATTAAATCATACATAGAGTTCAATATACATTCTAAACAGTGATAAGTTATATATTTTTTAAAATAACATAATTCAAATGTTTGAAGAAAGCAATAAAGCTGACCCGTAAATCAAAGTAACACTCTTACACAACAAACGAGGACAGTGTAAATTCCAGATCCACGAATGACAATTACGTTCAGTGAGTAACTTATCTACCGTTACGTTAACGCCATTTTAAGCTGCCTTTTTTACTGCTTGACAGATTAAGATTTAAGTTCTGTGCTCGCTGTCGGAGTGGAGTTGTGAATTTTCAAAATACCGGAGTTCGAGTCGGCCAGTATTGGTCAAATACCACAACTCTGCACACTTTCTCGAAGACTACACACATTAGTGTTGCAAAAATATTACTCTTTTCAAATCTCCTCGCTATCGTTGCTGTATTCCTTTCGCTTTTTTTTGAGATAGTTTTTTTATAATTTTGTTTTTATCTTCAGTGCCATAACCATATTCTGTTGCTACATAGGTTAATGTTTCTTACACGTTATTGTTGACAACAAAAAACTTATGTGTTGTTTACATTTAATTTAGAACACTATACCGACGAACCGAAGCTCTTGATGTTGAGACGTTATAACCATAGAGTAATTCTAATAACTAGAGTAATAAAATGTCTCAGTAAATTTACGAAGTTTGGCATGGTTGCATATGAACGTTGCATATTTGAAAGAGTTGCTTTAATAACACCAGATAGTGGCAATGGCTCAACCAGCCAACAATAAATAAATCAGCAGTGGCATTTCGTTTTGTGCATTAACATTTTTGTGTAAATACACCACAAATATATATTAATAATAAACGATAATAAAAAAGTTAACAGACGTTTAAATTTCACAATTCTTAACCAAAAAGACATGACAAATTTAAGTCAACAATTTTTGTACTTTCCACATGGTGTAAATCAATTTACGTCAAATAATTCTAATTGCACCGTCCGCACGACGACGGTTCTGAAACGAAACGTCAGATGATAAGAATGACAGCTCTAGGGAGCATTACTCTATGGTTATAACTTTCTCATGTGTATATCTATGTGTGCATATCGCATATGTATTTACTGTGCTCATTTAGAGAATTTTATGGTTTCTTGCAGTATATATGTATCTGTGCGTGTGTGTGTTTCCCGTTTAAAGGATGCCTTTCTCTTGTTTCAGTGTTCAAAAATACTCAACAAACAAAGACATTTTTGCTTGACTATTCGTTTCACAAACAAACGGAAGTTAAATTGCAAACGGAATTAGCGCAAAAGAATCAGTATTAGCCACAGCACTAGCAACATCAGCGAGGATGTGCAGATGTTGTTGATCTTTTTGTTCCTGCTAACAGGGGATACCATCTGCACACACAGTAGTTGTATTGGCGCACAGTAGTTTTAAAGTAACTTTTACTTTCATTGGCTATTTTACAACTCCATGAGGTCAGATGTTAATTAAACAATGTTAATTAAACAAACAAATTAAACAAAATGTAAACATTTTCCTCCAACTAGTTCTATCCTTCGTCTTTTCTCGCCAGTTGGTAACACAAAGGCTACGGCGGGATTCTTCTCCCTTTCCCGCGGAGTCTTGGTCGTCCTTGCTCGAGCGTTAATGAAAACCTTTCGCGCTGGCTCATATTCGTCCATTCTGATAACAACGCAACGCAATATACCTAATTTGATTCGGCCAGCTATGTCCACGTCAGAATATAAGTGATATAGCCCTTGGCTCCAACGGCGTCGGTGTTCTTTAACAGGACCATATATTTTAAGGAAATTTTTTCTCTCGAAGTCTCCCAGGTGTTTTTCATCCTCTTGCGATATGACCAAAGTTTCGGAGCCATATGTCAGGACAGGTAAAAATAGAGTATGGCGTAGCTGGGCTTTTGTCTTTTGTTCTTAAACTGCTGCTTGCTGAGCCCCAAATAGCATATATTTGCAAGCACAATTCTCCTATTTATCTCCAGGCTGACGTTGTTGTCCTTGTTCACGGCGGATCCAAGGGAGACATATTCATCTACCACTTCAAAATTAAATCGGTTGTCAACGTTCAAGTGCGGACCAAGTCGAGAGGTTTCTCAAGTCGTTGACACCATCAATTTTGTCTTGCCCTCATTAACAGCAAGACCCACCTTCGCTGATTCCTTTTCGATTCTTGGAAATACTGCAGTAACCTCTCGCAATTTTCGCCCAATGTTGTCTAGGTCGTCAGCATACACCAACAACATATGGCTTTTCGTGTTAGTGGTCTTGTTCGTACTGACTGCAGCCTTTCTCATCATTATCTCCATTAATATGTTGAAGAGATTACACGAAAGTGTGTCGCCTTGTCTCAGTCCTCGCTTGGTACATAGTGGTTCGCTGAGATCTTTCCCAACCTTCACTGCAGATTTGGTGTTGGTCAGCGTCATTCTACAGAGGCGGATCAATTTTGCCAGAATCCTTATTTCAGACATAGATTGGTACAATTTTCCCCGTATGGGGCTATCGAAAGCGGCTTTTTAATTGACCAAAAGATGGAATGTATAGATAGATTTGGCGTAGCGTAAATATTTGGTCAGTCGTAGACTTGCTTGGTCTAAAACCACACTGATAAGGTACAATCAGGTTTTCAATAATTGGCTTTAGTCTTTCAGATAATACGCTTGACAAGACCTTATACGCGATGGATAAAAGACTGATACCGCGATAGTTGGAACAGACACACGGATCACCCTTTTTGAATACAGGACATAATACACTGAGACTCCAATCGTCGGGCATAGATTCCCCCGGCCATTTACTGCATATAAGTCGATGCATGTGGGCTAGCAGTACTTCGCCACCTGTCTTAAAAAGCCTGCGGGTAGGCCATCCATACCAATATCATTATTATTTATAAGCCGGAAAATTTTCGTTCTAATCACGCCTTGGCTGGGGGAGGGGATATAATCTACACTATCTTCCACTATCATTGCCATCTGATCTACAGTGGAAGAATATAAGTGGAGTAGTGCTGAAAAGTGGTCTCTCCACATTTTGAGCACACACTGCTTATCAGTCACCAGATTCCCATTCCCGTCCTTGCATTGGGCCCGTTATTCGATCTTCTTACATGCTGGAAAAACTTTCGGGATTAACCATTCATCCTGCACATTTCGGTTCTTTCACTCTATCTCTGCTCCCACTGCCATTTTTTCCGGATAAATAGTTGGTTTTCCTCACTCCTCAGCCTATTGTACCGCTCACTCGCAGCACCCGTTGTACCTGACTGTTTCGTGCTGCGTCTTTTTCATCAGTTGCAATGCGACATTCTTCGTCGTATTATGGCTTATCCTTGAATGCTTCCAAAGAATGGGAGTTGTGCTTCAACTGCGCATCAGGGTCCTCAGGAGGGGGGGATTCTACCCTAGCAGGAGAGTGAGTTTTTGTTGATAGGACTTTATTATCTCCGGTATATGCAGCTAGTCAATATCCAGTTATTCCCGTGTTCAGCTTCGTACGTTTTTTACCCTGCTCAGTCTTGTGCGAACTTTTGCAGCCCCCTGGTAAAGATCCGAGTCAATATTGCCAACTCGAATCACACGTCCATCCATTACACTACAAGAGTGCCTGCCATCTATTACCTAGTGATCAATCTGGTTCTTCGTTCTCTGATCAGGTGATATCCAGGCCATCTTATGTATGTTCGTATGCGGGAATCTTGTGCTACTAACGACCATGTTCTTTGCAGCGGCGAAGTCTATCAGTCTTACTCCATTACTGGAGGCCTGTGATTACCGATTGTCAGTCGAAAGACACATTCCTTTCCCAATTTGGCATAAAAATCGCCTAGAATAATCTTAATGTCGTGGTCAGGGCAGCGTTCATATACTTCCTCCAGATGCTCATAAAATGTTTCTATGACCTCATCATCTTTATCCTATGTCGGGGCGTGCTAACAAATTGACGAGATGTTGAAATATTTCGCTTTGATACGAATTGTGGCTATGCGGGCACTCACTGGGTTGAACCTTGAAACTAGGTGTCGCAGTCTCTTGCCAACTATAAATCCGCATCCGAATTCGTGCTTTCGCTCGTAGTAAATATCGCAGTTTTTCTTTCTGGTACAACTATATCCTGTCTATCGAATTTTCTGGATAACTCTGATGTCAGCTCTATATTTGTCGAGAACATCCGCCTGTTGGAAAGTGGCACCTGTCCTTTATAGTGTTCGCACATTCCAGATACATATCCTTAAATTGTGGTCCTTATAACATTTGCGAAGGTAGTCAATAGTTAGGAGGTCTCTTTGTTCATTATTTTTTCTCTGGGTATTTTCATTGCCTATATAACGGAGGCGGGAGGCAAACCCAGCCCACCGTTGTTTGCATTTTACCTACTGTCAGGATTATTATGTTTAAACAGCCCATTATGGATCAGACGCTGACTAGAATGCAGTGTGCCGAAACTTTATTTGGGTTTCGTCAATTCTGATCCGCCGTTGCTCAGGGGTGTAAGCTCATCCGCCTTCAAAGGACAGAAGAATATGCCCACTACTGCGAAGAACTTCATCATCTTTTGTATGGGAGGTACGAAACTGGACTTGGCACAATAGTCAGTTATTAGTTACACAGTAGATTTTAGCAAAATATTGTCTAGGACCGAATTTTATGAAGATCGGTTGTAGTTTATGAGAATTATCGTGTCGATCAACTGGTCATCCGCCCAACTTTTATATGGGAGGTACCAGCATGGGTGTGGGAAAACAGCTCATTTTCTACAGGAGAGCTTTGTTTGACTAAATATTGACTAGCACAAACTTTCATAAAGATTGGTTCGGTTTTGCGGGACTTCTCGTGCCGAACACCCAGACGGCCCAACAGCTTTTGTATGGGAGGTACTACAATGTGCGTGGCAAAATGCGCCTTGTTTTAATCGGTGATTGGTGTTTGATAACGTGTAGCCTTATACGTAATTTCATTAAGGTCGGAAGTGTTTCACGCGATTTATCGGATTGACAACCCGGACGAACACCCTGTTATGTATGGGAGGTACCAGAATAGGCGTGATAATCTCGCCCATTTCCACCAGCTCTGTAGGCATTTACCGATTATTATCGGGTGCGAGAGTTAAAGCTAATCACATCTACCAGAAGAAAGGTTTGAAAGAAATATGACTTTGTACTAAATGTATAGATTTGTATGGGAGGTACCACGAGGGGCGTGGTCACAACGCCCATTTTCAATCCCAAACTCAATAGTGGTAAATAATAGTCACTGACAAAATTTCATTGTGATCTGTAAAGATTTACGGCAGTTACCGTGTTGACCAACCAGCCAGATAGACAGACAGACAGACAGACATACAGACAGACGGACATGGTTCAAACGTCTTAAAAGGTCCTAAAACGAATTTCGACCGAAGATACTAAGGGTCTAATATGGCTCCTTCTATGTGTTACATTTTAAACGGTATGGTGAGGGTATAATACCTAAAATTAGCTTGGCTTTTGTAGGAATTACAACTTTGATCAGTGTATTATTTCTCTTGTTACGAAATTTCGGCGAGTCCGAACATAAATACTATGAACAGTTTCCTAGAAAGCGTTAGATAAGCTGTTGGTCTTATAGTTTATCACTCGAAGTCGTAGACCGTCCCTTTTGTTCATTCAGAATCCCAGAGATGTGGGAGTCGTCGAGAGGTTTTTGCGCAGCGTGTAAGTCTCAGACACATTTCCAATGTCGTCGCAGAATTGTATGCAAGACCTCCTCTTTTAATATCCTAACTCTTTCTTATATTTCATTAGTCAAATCTTTTGAACACATTACATTGCCCTTATAAAATGCTTTATGGAATATTTTTCAGGATTTGTAGATCCTGGTTCCATCACGAAGGTATCATCTTACATCGGTAGGAACTGGTGAGGAAGGCGCAATCAAGTAACCTCTTTAGAGTCGAGATGAGAGAGTCGGTAATATCAACAACGTCATTGGTATTAACTGTTTCCGAGATAGGAATTTATTTCACAATAACTTTCAAACGTTGTTTACACTTGGTTCCGTTTGATTGTTTTTGATATGTTAACATCTATAGGCGCGGGTAGGTACTAAACTCACAAAGTGAACACATCCAAACACAGTTTGTCCGACTGCGATGACAGATTTGTGGCGTTAAACTCCTCCGAAACAGCTGGACCGATTTGTATTGAATTTTTTTTTGTTCAACATTTATTTTTTATACCCCGAAATGATAAGGGTGACCCACCCCTGTGTAGACCACAGATTTGTCCGACTGCGAAACACAGATTGTCAGACTGCGAAAAACCACACTCTGATGTAGCGGCAGCGACTAGTTGTCTTCTGTGGCTGCGGAACTCTCTCAGAGCAAAGAGAATAGCGAGATGGTTATACGTATATAAAAATGCGATAGCAAGAGCAACGAAAATTGTGTGAACTCGGTAGCGTATGTATGTTTTCGTGGGAATAAAACAAAAAGTATTAAGCAAGAAAATAATGAAACATGTGGTTACACTGGTAGGAGTTAATATTATTTAAATGTAATGTAATCATATGATTGAATGCTGTTTGTTTATTTTCCAATGCAACATTTACTAATGTGTTCATAGAAATCAAACAGGTACCGTGTAACAAAAAGGTGTTAACACATCTCCCGTGAGTTCGAACACTCATTGGATTTTTTTTACTATTTGCGGTCCTCAGGTGGAAGGTAGGAAGGTCTTGAAGCAAGCGGCCGATGTGGATGATACTATAATTTTGCGGCAGCATTGCAGCAATTAAAACACTGTAATCTTTCATTAAGATTCATATCTATTGTATGATGTTGGCACCGTGCATGCTCCAACATGCTTTAATTCTATTTTGCTAATTTCCGGGTACAAAAACAACACCAGGCGAACACACAGCAATTCCTGGAGCAACAACAATAATAGCAGGGAAAACTACGGCTACAAGCGACCAAAATGAAACACATACGCTCTAGAAGATTCACACATGCATACAGGCACACACACAGACACAGCTTGCATATCCATCACATGGCATTCGTTCATTCATCCATTCAGTTTTTAACAAACATGCGTTTGCATACATGCATGCATGCATGAATGAATGCGACTTACAAACACTCGCACACAAAAGGACATTCGCATGTACCGTCATAGATGATATCTGAGATAACAGCAAATGAACAGCAACAACACTTGCAGTGACAGTGATTGTTGTTAAGTTAAATTTTATATGAATTTTCACTTAAATTTACATCTTCAAATGTCCCGAAATTGCGTGAGTGTCTCAACATTCTAGCTCGGTGAAAACCTAAGTGCACATTTTTACATTTGAATGCATTTCTATGCAAGCACCTTGAAAATTCTGTGCAAATACACAAGGATTAACTGTCATTTCCAAAAACAAAACTTGTAATGTTTGTATGAGTATGTGTTTTGGGCATGAACTTTTGTACACATATCTATGTATACGTGTAGCAAGGACACACGTATATGTATGTGTAGGCCAAAGACATTGTCCCTTTTACATGTAGTTTTTGTGTTTCTTTACTTGTATGCTGTGGTTGTCTGTCCCTTGCCAGGGACTGGGTTGTTTTTTCAACCCGATGTGGCTGTTCATTTTCATTTGAGTGTTAATGCTCATTCTGTTGTTGGTCGAGCTGTTGTCGTTGCTGCTGACGCTGCTGTTGTTTTTTTTTTGTTTGTTTTTTTGTTGAAGCTTTATTAACCAGACGTAACTAAAGACAGACGGGCAGACATACACATAGTCATCGTCTTGCTGTGTGTCTAATATGTTTTGTTTGCACTGTCGTTTATTGTTATTTTTGCTGTCATTATATTCGTTATAGTTGGCACTTGCGAGAATAATATTTATGAATTACTCTAGAATACATGTGGGGAGAAACACATGAACTGCTCAGGTCTAAAAATAAAAGTTTTAGCATTCTGCGATATAGTAGGTCCGTTTTAATCGTATAGAATTTTTAGGTAAACGTAATGAATGTTTTAATGTATACAGTGTCTCTTAAAGTATGAGCATTAATAATAATTTTTTGATGTGTTAACATCTATAGGAAAATCTATCAAAGTCAACACATTCAAACTACACACAGCGTAAGCATCACATACGTGGTTGTTGTCCAACAATAGCCTCTGCCTGAAAATTAGTATAATGGTATTGGTGCAGCGTCAGCTAACAAACAAGCAGATCGTCGTCGCCAAAGAGTATTGAATAGTATAGAGAACCCATTGAAAGAATTATTTGAATAAAAAGCACTGGCGACATCTGTCGAATGATTCAAAACCTTATTACTCTCTTTTTTGTCATAACTGACTTACGTACTTATCCGGTCTCGGACAAACCCGGGGGGTCAGGGACCTTACAAAACGAAGATAACATATTTCGCCAACCAGTTCGATCTTTTGCGTTATTTCTCCAGTTGGCAATACCAAGTGTACGCAGGGATTCGTCAACCTGATCCCTCCAGCGGAGTCTTGGTCTTCCTATTTTCCTTCGAGTTCGGTTTCGAAAACCCTTCGCGGTGGTTCATCTTCATCCATTCTACTGACATGGCCTAGCCAGCGCAATCGCGTTATCTTAATCCGCTTAACTAAGTCAATGTCAGTATAAAGCTCATACAGCTCATGATTCATGCGTCGCCGATACTCGCCGTTATTCACTATAGGGCCATAAATTTTTCGGAGTATTTTTCTCTCGAAGACTCCTACAGATGTTTCGTCTGCTTGCGATAGGACCCAGGATTTTGCGCCATAAAGCAAGACAGGTTGAATGAGAGTCTGGTACAGCTGGACTTTTGTTACTCGAGAGAGGGCTTTATCTCTAAAGTGCTTGCTTAGCCCAAAATAACATCTATTCGCAATCACAATTCTCCGCTTGATCTCAAGGCTGACGTTGTTGTTTTTGTTTACGGCAGATCCGAGGTATATAAATTCGATCCACTACCTCGAAATTATAATGATTATCAACGTTCATGCTTTGGTCTAATCGTGGGGAGGCCCTGTTTGTTGAAACCATTAGTTTTGTCTTGTCCTCCATTACCGTCAGACCCACTTTTGCTGACTCCTTCTGAATTCTCGAAAAAAACCGCAGTAACTTCTCTAATTGTGCGCCCAATGATATCTTTATCATCAGCATACGCGAGCAGCATGTGACTTTTGCTGCTGATGGTTTTATACATGTTGACTGCAGCTATACTCATAATGATCTCCATTAAGATGTTAAAGAGATCGAACAATAGGGTGTCGCCTTGCGTGAGCCCTCGCTTAGTTTCGAAAGGTTCGGTAAGATCCTTACCAACTTTCACTGCGGATTTGGTGTTCGTCAAGGTCATCCTGCAAAGGCGTATGAGTTTTGCAGGAATACCAAGCTCAGACATTGCTTCATAGAGTTTCCCCCGTATCGGACTATCGAAGGCCACTTTATAATCGATAAATAGATGATAGGTGTCGATTTGTTTTTCGTGTGTCTTCTCTAGGATTTGGCGTAGCGTGAAAATCTGGTCAGTTGTCGATTTTCCAGGCCTAAAGCCACACTGGTATGGTCCAATCAGGTAAGCGATAATTGGTTTTAATCTTTCGCACATTATACTTGATAGAACCTTATATGCTATGGATAAAATGCTTATTCCACGGTAGTTGGCACAGATACTCGGGTCACCTTTTTTAAATATGGGACATTGTACACTGAGACTCCAATCGCCGGGCATGCATTCATCTAACCAAATTTTGCTAATGAGCTAATGCATGCACCTTATCAGCTCATCGCCGCCAGCCTTAAACAGCTCCGCCGGTAATCCATCGGCTCCTGCGGCTTTGTTATTCATAAGCCGGAAAATAGCTGTTCTGACCTCGTCTTGGTCAGGAGGGGGGCAATCGACGTCATCGTCGATATTGTGATCGATTGTCCCATCGTCATCGAATATCTCAGGTACTAGTAGCGCGGAGAAATGCTCTCTCCATATTCCCAACATGCTCTGCAAATCTGCGACGAGATTTCCGTCCTTGTCTATACAGAAAGGGGGCCCTGAACCATTAGTTTCGTTTTTAACTTTTTGGGAGAATTTTCAGGCTTCGTTCTTCCTTCTGTATATCTCAATTTTCTCACTCTCGCGCTTTCTCCACTGCCGTTTCTTACGCCTAAAAAGACGGTTTACCTCCTTTCTCTTCTCCCTATACCGCTCAGTTGCAGCTCGCGCTGCAATTGACTGAAGCATTACCATACGTGCAGAGTTCTTTTCGTCATTTGCTATGCGACACTCTTCATCGTTTTTCGAAACCTAGTACGGTTGTTGCGGCAGTTTTTATAGAGTCGGAACTGGGTTTCCACTGCGCATCAGTATCGTCATCGGGAGGGGGTGGGTTCTGTGCCAAAAGTTGCGAGAGCTTCCTTGAGTAGGCTGTGGCTACCTCTGGTAATTGCAGCTTTCCGATATCGAGCTTCCTCTGCGTCTGGTTTCGTACGATTTTCGCTCTACTTAACCTTGAGCGAACCTTTGCTGCTACCAGGTTGTGATCAGAATCGATGTTAGCTCCTCTGATCACTCGTACGTCCATTACACTGGATGAGTGCCTTCCATCAATTACCACGTGATCAATTTGGTTATTAGTTCTTTGATCAGAGGATACCCAAGTAGCCTTGTGGATGTCGTTATGCTGGAATCTTGTACCACTAATGACCATGTTTTTTGCCGCGACAAAGTCCATCAGTCTCATACCGTTGTCGGAACTCTCAGCATGTAGACTGAAATTGCCAATAATTGGATTAAACACATTCTCCCTTCCTACTTTGGCATTAAAATCTCCTAGTACAATCTTAATGTCATGGCCAGGGCAGCGGTCATACGTTTCCTCTAGGAGCTCATAGAATATGTCTTTGGCATCACCATCTTTCTCTTCTGTCGGGGCATGCACACAAATTAGGGAAATATAAAAATATTTCGCTTTTATGCGGATTGTGGCTATTCGTTCACTCACAGGATTGAACCTAGAGACTAGATGTCGCAGTCTTTTGCCAACTACAAATCCGCAACCAAATTCATGTTTTTTTCATGGCAACTGTAGTATATATCGCAGTTTCTTTTTCTTGTGCAGCCATGTCCTGTCCATCGCCTTTCCTGGATAGCGGTAATGTCAGCCTTATAACTTTCGAGGGCATCTGCCAGTTGGATACTTGCACCGGATCTATATAGAGTTCTTACATTCCAAGTGCATATCCGTAAATCGTGGCCCTTATAACGTTTGCGGGGGTCGTCAACAAATAGGGGTTGTTTATGTTTTCTGTCTCCGTTTTTGTATTTTCACTGTCATTATGAACGGTGGCGGGAGGCAAACCCAGTCCACCGGGTTTTTGCATTTTACCTACTGCCAGGATATTTGATTGCAGCCGCATCATTGCATCCCGAAAAAGTTGCGGTTTGGTGCGGTTTATGGGCCGGCGGCGTCATTGGGCCGTACTTCTTCCGTGATAATCAAGACCGGCACATTACTCTGACTGCGAATCGCTACCGTTCAATGATAACCGAATATTTTTGGCCCCAATTGGATAATATGGACTTGGAGGACATGTGGTTCCAAAGGACGGCGCCACAAGCCACACAGCGAATGCCACAATCAATTTATTGGAAACCAAGATTGGTGAACGTGTTATCTCACGAAATGGCCCAGTCGATTGGCCGCCTCGGTCGTGCGATTTGACGCCGTTTGATTACTTTCTGTGGGGCTACGTCAAGTCTATGGTCTATGCCAACAACCCAGCGACGATTGATGAACTTCGTACGAATATCGAACGTGAAATTGCAGCAGTATCGGCCGATTTATGCTTGAAAACCGTCGAAAATTGGGTTCAGCGTCTGGACTTCTGCAAGCGTTCCCATGGTGGCCATGCAAAAGAAATCGAGTTTGTTTTATTTAAAAAAAACTTTTGTAGCGCTCTTATTGAAAAACCCTTTACCTTCACTAGGCATTAAAAGTATCGCTGAATGAAATTTAAAACTATCTGAGTGGGGCTGGAACCCGCTTTCTGATGTACAAGAGATGCCCACACAATAAACATTGAAGCACAGAGTGTGACATCCAGAATTACGCAAACAGAACACAAACTAACTATTGAAATCTCTCCCGAAAATCCGTTGGAAATTTTAAAGTTTTATTAATATTATTGTCTGCATTAACAGCATTAACTTTGGCAACCCTGTTTCCCCTATCGCGACTAGACAACCAGGCAGACTTATCATTTGCATCAATTGTTAGTCTATGGTTCTTTACCATTGTTTTGGGTTTTGTTAACATGGATTTATTATGATACTTAGACGTGTAAATACGAGTAGTTAATAGTTTTATTTTTTTTTGGATTTTTAGTTTGTTGCTACTGTCGATCTCATTTATCAAAAACATATGTGTGTATGCGATGTACCAATGTGAGTACAATACACATACGCACGTTTCAATAACATATATCAACACAAATTTCATATATTCACATGTGCCGTCTGCTTTTGTATCGTATATTACATGGACCGACATAATTATATAGTCTGAAAAGACAACTTAGTCTGTATTTACATTGGCAATTATAATTACCGCAATTCTTGAGTTTGTAAGAGAGAGAGGTAAGAAGAATGGAACGGGGAAAAAACTTGTTCTTTTCCTTCGCAATTTTTATAGTGAAGTTTTTAACGTGAATTGCTCAAACGGAATTGCCGTGTGTGAAGGTAAATGGCAAATTATAATTGCCAATGTAAATGCAGTCCTAGGTGATACAAGTTTTCAGTATAACTGGCTCAAAGCGATAGAAACTTTTTGATTTTCCCGTAGTTCAACCTCAAATACAACTCCTTTTGTGGTTAATATCAATCTCTCAATATAATATTGTTATAGTCCCTATTAAATATAAATTGTAGCTAGGTAATTTAATACATTTCAATTGGATTTATAATCAGCTTGAGTAAAAAGACATGCAATCCTTTAAATTATTTGCAATTATGTGCCTGATTGTGTTGAGTTCAAAGTGAATCAAGAATTAATAATTTTATTCAATTACATTTGTAATCAACTGGAATACCAAGTTCATTAACATTCAATATATTATTCCAATTATAAGGGAAATAAACTTGCGTACGAAAGTAGTTAGCATTTTATTTGTATATAAGTATTGTATTTACATTTATATATATTTTCAAATATTGGCATAACCAACATGAGTACCCTGCTAATTAAAATGTAGTATTTCAATTCAAATGTATTCATTTCAATTCAATTCATAGCCAGGCTTTTAATAGAAAACAGTAAAAAAACACGGATAATGCGATAATATATTCGACCTTATTGTACGAGGTTGCTTTTTATATTTCGGGTCCAGTAAAATAAAAAAAATACATGAGGTGTCAGGGGACACCCGGTTGGAACGAACTTCCTTTCGCTATATATTATGTACTAGTTAGTTCCTACACGCCTAAGGCGCCTGTTGAAAAATACTGTAATTTAAATGGATCTTTAACAAGAGATACTTTTTATAAAATGATAAATTTTTTTAACCCTGCTGTTAGATTAGGACCATTTGGTCCAAATTTTTTCTGTTTTCCCTTGTAACTTTGGAACGGTGATATATACTGACTAAATTTTTCTGCTAATGGGGTCTTTTAATAAAACAATGTTATGTGCGAAAATTAAATTTTCTAACTTTATTCAGGACTGAGAAAAATACAAAATGACGAATCTTAGATTAGAGGACCATTTGGTCAATAGTACATTTTTTCATTACCAAGCGAATGTAAATTCATGTCAAATATTTAGAAGATGTTTTTGATATGTCAAATACTTGCTTTAGAAATTATTGAACCAAAATAGTTACAAAGGATAAGATAAAATTATTATTTTGGATGAAAATTGCAGTATGGACCAAATGGTCCCTCAATCTAAGATTCGTAAGTTTTTTCTAATCTAACAGCAGGGTTAAGAAATTTTTTATTTATGGAATGTATTTTTTCAAAAAAGTAGATTTTTAAGTCCTCTTTGTAAAAATATGTATAACATTTTCCGAAAAGTTCCTTTCTTTGATGAGAGGTACTTCTTTTATTAAAAGCTAATGTTTTTTTTTAAAGCCACCATTTTTTTTTACATGATTTTTTTTAACAAAGAAGAACTTTTTTTAAGACCAGGTACTTTTTAAAGAAGTGGTACTCTTTTTAGGAAAATGTTATTTTTTTAAGAAAATTTAGTTATTTTCAGAAAGGCTACTTATCTCAAGAATAGAAAAGAAAATGTACTATTTTATTTTTAAGAACAAGTATTTTTAAGAAAAGAAAGGATTTTTTGTAAGAAAAGGTATTTTTTAAGAGAAGGTTTTGTTTTGAAGAAAAGCTTTTTGTACGAAAGAATATGTAAAATTTTAAGAGTAGGTACTTATCTCAAGAAAAGTTATTTTGTTTCATAAAAAGGACACAGACAACGTAGTATTTAAAGAAAACGTAATTTGTTGTAAGATAATGTACTGTTTTGAGAAAGGGTACTTATTAAAAAAATACTTTTTTAGGAAAGGTACTTTTTGTAAGAAAATTTACTTTTTTAAGTAAAAGTAATTCTTTAAGATAAGGTTTGTTTTTTTTAGAAAAGGTACATGGTCTAAGAATATCAATAGGTATTTTTCTTTTGAGTAAATTTACTTTGTTTAAGAAAACGCACTTACTTACTTAAAATTTAATTTTTTAACACTTCTTTAACTTTGGCTTTTCTAAATTTACTTTTTATTCGGTTCAAACGTACAATATGTAATACACTGGGTCCACCTAGAAACTACCCCATTAAGCAAGAAATATCCTCCCATATGTTAGTCTAGACACAAACCAAACCAGAAGTACGAGTGTAAAAGTAAGTGTGCTGCCAAATGTATTTTCATGCTCAGAGTTGTATTTCACGGATTTGCCAGTCTTGCACTTGACTTTTCTAAATTTACTTTTTATTGGGTTCAAAACTATAATATGTTATACACAGGATCCACCTAGAAAACTCCCTTTCCACCAAACCAAACCAAAAATTCCCAATATAGTTGATAATAATGGGTTGTAATAAAGTAGTTAAATACAAGTTGTTTAAAATTTTTTCATTTAACCCCCATCCTGCAACGTGCGATAAAGAACTTCGTTCCAAAAAACACGGATAATGCGATAATTTATTAGAACTTACTGTACGGGGGTCTTTCGGATCCAGCAATAAAAAAAACCATAATTTATCATTGGAAATGGTTTTATAATTTTGCAAAATATCCTCCGAGAAGATCAATACACTTCTGCATGAGATGAAACTAATTTTCATCGTACGGTGTACACATACAGCCATATGAACAATCCCTGTGTGATCCATTTTTCATATTTTTAATTGTTTCGTTTTTAATGAGCTCTTCTTGCTGACAAAGTGAATGTCATGTTTTTCCTTAATACATTGTTTTTGTTTTTCATCTAAACATTAAATGAATGTCGACAGCAAAGCGCGTTATATTCTTGATATAAAACTTAATTAAATTTTTCACATAAATATGATATTGGCTCTCGGGAACATGGAAAAATAAAAATGAAACGAGCAGCTAATATGACGACATTTGTAATTGCGAAAATATAAATAACTAACATGTGGCAGTTACTTTACTTTGTATGTGTCAGATCATCTCATCAGCAAAATAAAAATTATTGTATTAGTTGTATGGTCGACAGAAATCCATCTAAACTGATATAAGCACAACAAAAGTATTTGTATAAAACTTTTAATCGCTGTACAGAAATATTGAGTGGAAAATTGTTCTTCTGTTAAATAACTTGAGAAAGGGGACCAAGCAAGTCTAAATGTCCCATATCGCACCACAATTGTTTAAATGTCGATGATAAACATATCATGCGAATGAGATAAAATTTAATGATTGCGGAGATGAAAATTTAATGTAGCTCTGTTTAACTTGAGTGAAATCGCATACTCATTCTGGTTTTAATTTACACTATCAGTTTTGGAAATTGTATGTGTAGAGGTTTCCTTGTACTTTCGTGTGAAATATTTGTATACCAAAACTGTCAGATATGAAGGAAATGCTTTGACAATAGGATAAATTGCCGGTAGGATTTAAATTTTTTTTAATTTGTATTTCAAATTAACCCTGCTGTTAGATTAGAAAAAACTTACGAATCTTAGATTGAGGGACCATTTGGTCCATACTGCAATTTTCATCCAAAATAATAATTTTATCTTATTCTTTGTAACTATTTTGGTTCAAAAATTTCTAAAGCAAGTATTTGACATATCAAAAACATCCGCTAACATATCAAAAACATCTTCTAAATATTTGACATGAATTTACATTCGCTTGGTAATGAAAAAACTTACGAATCTTAGATTGAGGGACCATTTGGTCCATACTGGAATTTTCATCCAAAATAATAATTTTATCTTATCCTTTGTAACTATTTTGGTTCAATAATTTCTAAAGCAAGTATTTGACATATCAAAAACATCTTCTAAATATTTGACATGAATTTACATTCGCTTGGTAATGAAAAAATGTACTATTGACCAAATGGTCCTCTAATCTAAGATTCGTCATTTTGTATTTTTCTCAGTCCTGAATAAAGTTAGAAAATTTAATTTTCGCACATAACATTGTTTTATTAAAAGACCCCATTAGCAGAAAAATTTAGTCAGTATATATCACCGTTCCAAAGTTACAAGGGAAAACAGAAAAAATTTGGACCAAATGGTCCTAATCTAACAGCAGGGTTAAACTACAAAAAATTAATTTATAATATAAGTATACAAAAATAGTAAAAATAATCAAACCTGTAAAAATAGTAAAACCTGCTAACATTTTCATTTCATGAACTCAAGCCAACCTAATTCAACACAGATTAATAACACTGTGCAAGTTTTCGAAAAAATTTTTACTAAACCTATTCGGACTCCACGGATTTACACCAATTTGGTTCCTACAAATCGAACTGCAGCATTAGTTTGTTGGCCTATAATGTTGGTTTCATACAGAATTTTGGAACGAAGTTCCTTATCGCACGTTACGGGATGGGGGCTAACTGAAAAAAATTAACCAACTTTTGGTTTAACACTATTATGGTACATACCACTATTATCAACAATATTGTTTACTTTTGCCTTGGTTTGTGTCTTGACTAATAACAGGGTGGGCCAAATAGGTCCTACCAATGTTAAACCCGAATACCTTTTTTGTTTTCTAATATAGTGTGTGTTTTTTTTCCTTTGTAGGTCACAACGACGTGTTAAAATTTCGAATTTTTTTATTCTTGGTAAAGATCAATAGTTATGACGTAGTGAAAGTATCGTCAACATTTTAATTCAAGATTAGCTCCCACAGCCTTTATGATAAGGAATTTGATCAGCCGTTTTGAGGAACGGGGTTCAGTGCCCTACAGTTCTGGAAGAGGTCGCCAGCGATATATTCGTACTGAAGACAATGTGGAAACTGTGCGGAAAAGTGTTGCAAATGATCCATCTGTCTCGACTCTACGTCAATCCAGATAGTTGGTCATTGGATAGTTGGTCATCCATACAAAATTCAAATTGTGGAAGCTCTGCTCCCGCAGGACTACCAACAAAGACTGCAATACCCTATTCGTATTACAGAATAAGCAACACAAAATGATCTTATAAATAATCTTTTGATCTCGGATGAAGCGTATTTCCATTTAAACGTTATGTCAATAAGCAAAACTGAAGATTGTGGAGCTCTTAAAATCCAAGGGCAACAAAACAGCATCAGTTACATCCATCCAGATGCACTGTTTGGTGTGGTGTTAATGATTAATACCTTTTTGCGGCCAAATGTTTAGCACCATTCTAGTTAGTGATTCCAAGAAGATGGAGCGACTGCGCATACGTGTGATTTCAAAAAATTCAGATCTTTCTTGGCCACCTCATTCGTTAGATTTAGCTGCGCCCGACTTTTTTTTATGTGGATATTTAAAAGACAAAGTGTATGTCAATAAGCCAGAAATAATTATACAGCTAAATCAGAATATTCCAAATTGTTGTGACTGTTATACGTTGTTATTGTGTAAATATATAATATAAAAAATAAAAAATCCCCTTATTTTATTAATGGGAAATAAACGAACGCTAAATAGGGGGCAATTATTATGTATATTAGACCGACTGACAACAAAACTTCCTTTTGTCCACCCCTCAAAATTATTATTTTTTTTTTTTTAAGACCAGCACTCAGGTGATGCCCCTTATAAATGCAATGCATTGTGCTGGCGACGGAAATTTATTTAGAGGAGGGTGGAAAGAGAGAGTAGTGCTTATTTACATTTGCCTTGAATCGCTGTATGTCACAATTGGCGGGAAATACACTTGCGGGAAGTTTATTCCACATACGGACCGTACGACTGAAGAACGAATTTTCTCTGTAGTGTGTTGTGCGATCGACTGGACAATAGATAGTAAACGGATGGGAGTTCCTTGAAAACCGCGTACTTCTGCCAAAATGTCCGAGGAACACGCACCGTGAAAATACCGATAGAACAGTGTCACGCAACCCACATTACGCCGATGCTCAAGGGAGGCAATAGAGCTGGACACCCTACTGTCCCCTATCAACACCTTTGCTCTCCTTTGTACACGGTCCAGCAACTCCAAAGATGACTTTGGAGCTCCTGCCCACATATAGGAGTTAACCTTAGTTTGTCTTATGATGATTCCCAAAGTATTTCGCCTCAAGCCTTAAGAGACCGTGAGCTAGACCATTTTTAAAAATTAATTTTTTTTAGTTTTTCAAAGACTTTTGTACTTTGACTATAGACAATGTATACAATATTAGTGTCACAGGAAAGGTTTTTTATGGCCCATCCAACGGTAAATAACAGACGTCAAAGCACGACCTGACACATCCAATTTTCAGGGATAGCTACCACCACCATAGCCACAACCCTAATCACTTTGGCGCACAAAGGCTTCACCCAATGCACTACAACCAAGGTCCAGGATCCGAACTGTGATGCTATGTAAACGTGGGGAATGTTAGACTGAACATATTCCCCCAGAAGGCTGAATATAATCCCCAAATAGTTGCACTTTTACTCTTGAATTTACTGGAATTTTATTAAATTATTATTAAATTATTATATACAAGAAATAAAATTCAAATTAAAAACGCAAACTTTATTATTATATATAGTCATAAAATACAAATACTTATAAAAAAAGGAAAAATATTTTTTTTTCATCCAATGTCCTACGTTATAAACCTCAGTGGTTAATAATTTTAACAACACCACAAGTTTTTTTAATACTCAACGAAATTTTTATTGCAGCAAAAAAAAATACATACATATAAATGCAAACCAATCGTAAAATAATTTAATATACTAGGGCTACTGTAATGTTACCCAGGATACCCACATTCTCTATAGAATCGAAAAAAATGCTTCAAATAGGTGCAGAAAACACCTTAATAACAGATGAAACCATGCGAGAAATTAAAGTTACACAGAAGGGCAAAGAACACAGGATTCCATTCACTTGCGTTCACACACACCAGTTCAGACAAGCCAAAAGACATATAAATACGCACAAACAAACAAATACATATGTAAACAAGTGCAAATGAAAGTGTACACTGCAAAAGAGTTGAGCAAATAAAGCGCTGCAATAACAAATGCATCGAAATACTTGCACACAAACATATCAATATATTTTGTAAGCTTTCGCTTATATGTATGTGTACGCATTTGCGAATATATGGGGATAAGTGTAGCTGCAACAAAAGTAAAAAGGATATGTTTGAAATTGAAATTAACACAGAAAATACACATATCCACCCATGTAAATAGTAAAGTGGGTTAACCTACAATCAACAATCGGTTATGCGGATTTATTCTTGAATAACAAAATTGATTTGTAGTGGCTGAAGAAGTATTCAGGGTAATAAACAGTCGATATTTTCGCGACAACAGGGTCCAGTTAAACCAGGCAGCACAATAGCACGAATATCACCACCTCTTAGCTCATATTACTTTTCACGAGCAGGGAGTCGTATGTTCCTGTACGAAAAATGAGGCTCGTATGACAACATTTGTGTAAAATGAACGTTTAAATTATACATACGCTGTTCCGTTCTTTAGGGTAGGGGTTTGTGTACACAACCCGAATACTGGACCCCACGATTTTGAAATGGTGTACACAACCACTACGATAGTGTACAATTCCTTGAACAAATATGCAAATACGTTTTTATTGTTCGTGCGAGTATATGTAAATGTAAATTCGTAAAATCACAGAAAAATTCGGTTGAGGCAGTAAGAGGCAATCACAGCCGCAACGGAAGTGTCTCAGTCGGGTTGTTACCGCCGAGCTAGAGGTTGTTACAACCTCATTTGAGTTGAATTAGAGGTTTTTATAAAAGACTTACTGAACTTATCTATCAAAAACCGCTGAAGGATAAGCCATGGCACGAGAATGTAGCATTTCCACCGATGAAAAAGACGCTGCACATATGGCAAAGAAACAGTCAGTTACAACGCGTGCTGCAAATGAGCGGTACAAAAAGTTGAGAAGGGAGGAAAATCAACTATTTAGAAGAAAAAGATGGCAGTGGGAGCAGGGAGAGAGTGAAAAGACCGAAATGTGCAGGATGAACAATGAACCCCGAAAATTTTTCCAGAGGGTAAGAAGATCGACTAACGTGCCGAATAATGCGTTGTTCCCACGGAATTCATCAGAAATGCTATTGCGGCAAATTAATTCTGTTGTTGCATCCGCAATAATTTTAACTTCGGTTGTTGCAACCGAAATTATTGGAATTTTTGTTGATATAACGACTGCAATTGAGGATTCGTTTGTCACAGCAACAACGAAATGAGGTTGCTTCAACCGATTTTCAGTCGTGGGGAATACATTCAGTCATCACAACCTGAATTCGGTTATAGGGTGAGCTTACAAGTCGCTAGGAACATACCCATACATTGCAACTCCTATGGAGGATGTACGGTAGTCCCTAGTATAGCCAGCTCATCCACTTTTCAGTTCCCTGAAATATCCCTATACCGTGGCAATCATATGAGGTGAATATCGTACTACTGGCCCATCTCATTAAGAAATCTGCGGCATATTGAGTTCAGGAATACTGATTCTTACACATTTTTTGGTGACAAAAGTATCAAAAACTGTTACCAGCCAAAGAGGAGATATCAGCTTGTGTTGCTTTGTGCTATGGAAATTTAACAGGAAGAAAAAAGGATTTGCGTTTGTGTTAGAAAGATTGAAATAGCGCCAAATATACTTATACATTTTGAACGTAAATATCTCCGGTACTTTAAGGGATATTGAAGAGTATTAGGCCAAGGTCTTGTCTATTATCGTATCTTACCAAATTTTTTGAAAAAAAAACAAAAAATTTTATCAGAAAAGTGAGGCAAAAAAAATTTTATTTTAATTAGCTCCCCAATGAGTTAATAATAATAGATATATTTATGCGCTGATTTATAGAATGTAGAACCACCTTTGTAATGATACCAATTTCAACCAGATCGGATTACAAGTACCTGAGATATGAGTCCTATGTTTCAAGAAGTTGGACTGAGCGCGGAGGCAAAAAACTTTTTCAACTCAGCGCAGAAGCTGTTGTCTGTGGTGAAATTTTGGTGTAGATCAGAAAGTTGGTAATAAAGTAATTTTGTTCTATTTTCCGCAGTTGCGCAGGTGTATTCTTTCAGCTTAGTCTCTCTGGATGTTCCTTGAAAAAGGCAATATAGCGTTCCAATTGTCCTTTTGCGATGCGTTTAAGTTTCCTATGTAATAATGTATTAATATTAATTCAATAAAAAAGAAATATATTAAATACTTACTTTTTCTTTTTTGTCGCTTTTATTTTGTGCAGAAGACCATATGTTTTTGTTTTGTTTTCTCTGGTTTTGACAATCTGTTATTGTGAGGTGAATTAATTGTTACGAGGTTCTCACCGGGTTTCCAAAATGCCAGAACAAACAATGGCGACAACTTTGTAACAATTTTGTGGTTACAATTTGATTGTTACCACAGACACAGAATAGGGGTGTAAATGGGTAAAATGATCACCGGCGAATATTTTTCACAACTGTTTGACAGATTCTACATTGATTTGAAATCAAATCGGCCGTATTTACACCATCACAACGCATCGGCGCACAGGTTTGTAATCGTCATTACAAAAATCCATAAACTGCACTACGAGTTGTTATCTCATCCAGCATATTCTAGGGATTTTACCTTCTGGTACCAAACCTGAATGGGGTCGGCGGTAAGAGATTTGGGTAGAATGAAGAGGTCGTCAGTTTAATAAGCGCTTTTGAGGCAACTCGTGAAACGTATTATTTGAAACGGATAAAAAAAGTGGAAACCCGGAGGATTAAATATGTTAGAAAAATAAATAATTTTTTTTTTGCCAAACGAAGAATATGATTTACTCCTAGAGATCATAGTTCCATAAAATGTGCAAAACACAAGTTCACAAACTGTGTCGAAAAAATTATTAATTACAACTGTACTCAAGGTAACTTTTGGTTGTATCTCAACAGATTCAGTGGGAGATCGTTACTTACTTTTGGTTTCCATCCCCACAACGTTTGACTACATTCAAGTGCACTCTCAACTGCAACAACAATTACTCTAGAGATATGCTATCTCATAAAATGCATAAGGTTTCTCATATTTCCGTTTGTTACATATATGAGAATGATCCTGGCTTCAGTTATAATTTTCAAGGTATCTTTACTACACGATGAACAGATCTTTGGATTGCAAATAAAATGTGTTTGTAGCTTGTCGCAAATATAGAATACTTGTGTCCAATCACATTGAGTTTGCAACTCAATATTACATGTTGGAGGCATAATGATTAATAGGTTATCGTATATGTTTTTGTGAACCAACTGTGGCTTTGTTTGCCGAAAACTGATGAAAACAAAAACGACAATAATGAAACAAAAACGAATTGACTGATTGTAAACACATACATGGTTCCTGCAATATGTTCCTGGAACCGTTTCTTTCAGCATGTAAAGCAAAGGAAAATACTATTTACCTACTCAACTACATAAACTAATCTGAAGTAAGACACTTTCATTTGTCTTATGCTAAGTCTTAAATCGCATCTAAAATCCAATAATCTCTTTGAGCTTCTGCTAACCCGGTTTACTAAAGTATCAATATTTTATACACCAACACAAATTCACATAACAAACATACCCATGTGTACAAGCAAACAGATACTGTTTCCGTGTATGCGTGAGAGAGTATATATTTACAAATGGATTTAAGACTATATGAGACTGGAAAATTAAATAAAGCTATTTGGAAAAGCTGAAAAAACAAGTCACATTTATATACCAGAACTCTTATTCACACAAATGCAATAATATTGTTGAATTGTTTTAACGCGTTCTTGTGATTCTGTGTGGGTGGGTAAATAGTGTTAGTTTTCAAAGCGTCCGGTATAGTATGCGAGCATGTTGATGCGCAAAGCATTAAGGATATAATTACACATCAGAACTAATCAGCTGCCCGAGTTCTCATATGATGGGCAGTGAGCAAACAAAAATGGATAAAACAAATGCGAACCATGAAATTGCTAATAAGAAAAACAGATTAGCATAACCTTAAGAATGTGTTAATGATGCTCGAGTAGGATCATAAAATGATGGGGTGTTTTGTGAACTAAAGGGAAGGTTATCTTGGTATAATATCTGGGTTTGAGGAATGCATTTTTGATTCCTTATATCTCAAGGTCTTCTTATTATTGACTTCTTCGTTTGAGCGGAAATTAATAATAAAGAACACGATTCACGTTATATCTTAAGATGTTAAGATGGTTGCTTAACTGGAGTTCCTTTCTGAGTATATATAGGGCTTGACTCAGACTTTCCCTGTTACCAGAGAAATGGAAGGTTTATTCAAAAATCAGGAAAGATTAGGACTACCGACCAATCAACCTCTCACATTTTCTATTGGAAGTTTTGGAGAGAATGGCTGACTTGTACATCAGCAATGGAATTAGTCCGTGCTATTTGTGTGGTAGAAAAACATTCCTATCTCAAGGGTAAATCTGAGGAAACTGCTCTGCACAATGTTTTGGGTTATCTTGAGCGAATCTTTAAAATTTCACTTTGGCTGCCTTCTTGGATATAGAAGGTGCTGTTATCTAGGGCTCTCAGGAAATCTCTGGAATCTGCTGGGGTGCCTCCACTTCTTGTCGTATAGATTGCAAACATGCTTAGAGATCGAACTGTAAATTCAAACATTGGGATGAGTTCAGTTTGGAAGCTGACTACAAGGGACAGGCTGCAGAGTAGACAATTATCCCCTCTGCTGTGACTCTTAGTGGTTGGCAGTTTTCTTATTCTTATTCTTACTCTTATTCATATTGTGATACTTGTTGGTGAAAAATCTTTGACTACGATCACTGACCTCATGCAGGATGCCCTAGGTGAGTTGTCAGTTTGGGCCATGCCTGGGTGTTAACCCGGCAAATACGGAGATTGATTTATTTTTGGGGCAGGCGAAAGATAGGATTTTTAGGAAACCAAGGTTGGAGGACGTGGAGTTATCTCTATCTTCTGACGCTAAATATCGTTCTTGATCAGAAATTGAACTGGAAGCGAAATACTGAGTAGCGAATGAAGATATGATTGAACGTACTCTACACCGGTGGGAATTCGATTGGCAAAAGCTGGGGTCTTAGTCTGAAAATCGTTCATTGACTTTTTTCGGCTATCGTACCTTGGCTGCGTAGTTTGGTGGAACACATTGG